>CAIGQV010017386.1:36188319-36209075 GCA_903798115.1 Danio jaintianensis
TTTTTTAATAGCAGACGGGGCTCTAGGCTATTTTTTAATAGCAGACGGTGCTCTAGGCTATTTTTTTTTTTTTTTTAGGGGTTTTTCACTTTTATTATGATAGGACAGTAGAGATTTCAGACAGGAAAGCATTGGGAGCAGAGAGAGGAGAATGATCGGCAAAAAGGACCTTGAGCCAAGAATCGAACCCGGGTCGCCGTGAGCACGTCTGTGCTATATGTCGGCGTACAGTACCACTAGGCTATTGGCGCCGACTAGACTAGTTTTTAATAGCAGACGGTGTTTTAGGCTCGTTTTTAATAGCAGATGGTGCTCTAGGCTAGTCTCTAAGCTATTTTTTAATAGCAGACAATGCTCTAAGCTAGTTTTTAATAGCAGATTGTGTTCTAGGCTAGTTTTTTTATAGCAGACGGCGGTCTAGGCTAGTTTTTTATTAGCAGATGGTGCTCTAGGGAAGTTTTTAATAGTAGATAGCATGTTAGGCTAGTTTTTAATAGCAGAGGGTGCTCTAGGCTAGTTTTAAACAGTAAACTGGGCTAGTTTTTAATAGCAGACGGCGGTCTAGGCTAGTTTTTATCAGCAGATGGTGCTCTAGGGAAGTTTTTAATAGTACTGTAGATAGCTTGTTAGGCTAGCTTAATAGCGGATGGCGCTCTAGGCTAGTTTTTAACCGCAGATGGCACTCTAGGCATTGTTAAAAGCAGATGATGCTATAGGCTTACCAATGCTAACTGCTATTAAAACTAAGCTCAAAATTGATTCACGAGAGAATCACAATGCATACAGGAAATCTCTGAGTTAATGCAGAATCATTTCTCAATTTGATTTATTGCTACAGCTCTACTAGCAACCATGCTTTACGAAAAAATAGGAACTAATACAGCGCATCTGTTCGCAGGTTGGGTCAAAGCTGTGAGGAAGGCCAATAAGAAAAACAAAATGCGTGAGTGTGTGTTTGAAGTCATTGAGGTTGATCATCATTAGCTGAAAGCATCAGGTTGTCAGTGTGTGTTTGTCTCTAAGTTCCTCGGCTGCTGTTTGACGGATGGTCGTATCAGGACTACATGAGTGTGCTGGACAGTGAGGACGAGATGGAGGAGTTGGGACGAGAGGCGCTGGAGGTGGCTAAGGTGCTGTGATTATGCACTTATGTGCTGCATGTTTTACCTAGCAATAACAAAAATACACACAACTAAAATGACAGTTTGTGGATTTCATCACAAGCTCCCCAATTCATGATATAGTTTCATTTGGGTCATGGTGAGGAAATGCTGACTGTAATTTTTCTCTTCAGGCTGAAGGGTTTGATGGATACACACTGGAGTTATGGAGTCAGCTTGGAGGAAACAAAAGAAAGTAAGATTGTGTGCATGTTAATTTAAAAAAAAGAGCTCCAAAAATACATACATTTTGACTTGTTAAAATTAATTTAAAGTAGTAAAAAATATTTGCACTAAAATAAATGCAAGCTAAGTAGAAATATAGGAACAAATGCACATATTAAAATTATATTAATTAAAATGCAAAATTAAAATAAAAAAGTCAAAATATTAATAAGAGCTGTATTAGTATGTAAATAAATGTTAAATTAAAACAGTGGGTTTGTTTTTGTCTATACACAAACTTCAGCTGAACTTCTTTTACCCAAAAATACTGACTTGCAGATTTTAATAAAAATAAAATAATAAAATATTAATAAAATATTTTTGTTAAATGTTCATTCATTCATTTTCTTTTCGACTTAGTCCCTTTATTAATCTGGGGTCGCCACAGCGGAATGAACCGCCAACTTATTCAGCATATGTTTTACGCAGCGGATGCCCTTCTAGCTGCAACCCATCACTGGGAAACACCCATACACTCTTATTCACACTCATACACTACGGACAATTTAGCTTACCCAATTCTCCTATAGCGCATGTGTTTGGACTGTGGGGGAAACCGGAGCACTCGGAGGAAACCAACACGGGGAGAACATGCAAACTCCACACAGAAATGCCAACTGACCCAGCCGAGGCTCGAACCAGCGACCTTCTTGCTGTGAGGCGACAGCGCTACCCACTGCGCCACCCTTTTGTTAAATGTATTTAATTTAAATGTAAACTTGAATAATAATTAAATGTATTTTTGTTGTTTTTAAAAAAATAAAATAAAATTTTATTCTGCAAAACCTGGTTTGTAGTAGATCATTTATAATCATATTCTGATATTGAATCGGTGTGTGTGTGTGTGTGTGTGTGTGTGTGTGTGTGTGTGTGTGTGTGTTTCAGAGAGCTGGTGCACCTGGTCACTCACCTGTGTGAGACTCTGAATGCTGGGAAATTGACCTGTGTGCTGGTCATCCCTCCGTCAGTCGCACCGGGGTAAATGACACATTTTTTGTTTTGTTTTTCACCCAGCATTCATAGTGTTTTGATCCTGATGTGTTTATTTGTCATGTTCAGCACTGGTCAGCCGAGCATGTTTGGACGGGATGATTTTGAGAAACTGGCACCGGTGGTGGACGCCTTCAGTCTAATGACCTATGATTACTCAGGACCCGGCAGGTCAGATGGTGCTTTATTTTCTGTCAATGTGATTCCAGTATGATTGAGATACTATTGTAGTTTAATTAAGACTAATGCTAGATAATTCTGGATAAATGTGGTATCGTGATTTTACTGTTCCAAAATAGAGATCACAATTTTTAATAGGCAACAAAATCCTCGCCCCCAAATAATTAAATAATTAACTAAACCATTAAACTTATTTACTAAAGGTTCCTTGTTAATAAGTTCTTTGTATTGTTATAATTGCCAGTGATGTTGCCCTTGCAGATTGCTGGAGAACTCTTCCTGTCATTAACCCGAACTACAAATCCCATAATGTCCTGCAGTCACACACCGGTTTCAGTTCACCTTCAGATTACACACAGCTGCAGTTTATCATCACTGATTACTTGGACTATATATACACCATTCACACACACACATTCAGTGCTTAGTCTTGTTTTCTGTTGTGAACTTTACTAAGCATTTTTACCCTTTGTTTGTTTACAGTTTATTGATTGTTTGCCGCCTGTCTCGCTTCCTACTGAAACTGAATATTAAGTAGGGGTGGGGCTTTATTTTTGCTTTTCGTGTATTATCTTTTACTCACAATTATCTCATGGTTGGAGGGACGTGGCTAAGCATATTTCGCCCAATCAGTCAAACTGACGTCATCAGAGAAGGACTGCCATTCCAGAATGGAAGGAATTGGTCAGATTTTGATGAAACCAAAACAAACTTTTTTTTTCTTCAGTGGATTAACTTGCAATGATTAATTGTTAACCTTAACACTAACAGTATGTGCTAGAAAACTAAACATTGTACTTTTTGATTTTACATTTTATTTACTGTGATTTGTTTTTGTTATATTATTATATTAAATTAAAAGATTTTTATCTCTATTTGAAAGAACAATTGAATAACTCGTAAAAAACATTCATTTTTGTTTACAGAATGAATCAGCATTTTTGAAGAATCTCTTGAATAATATTCAGTGACAAATACATTTTTAAATGTTGCTTGGCGCCACCTACTGGCATAACAAAGTTGCTTTCGAAAGGTAATTTTGACTGCAACCATTGACATTAATGTTTATATTCCAACTCTTATGCCAATACTTCTGTGACAGTTTAAATGTGTGTAACAGAAATAATAACACTAGTTAAAAAGACTAAAGATTGAAGCTGTGCATACATGAATGCTCCCTCAGGGTCAAACTGAGATTTTTAATGTGCGGTTAGCTTAATAAACGCTAATAGTGATAATATAGGTGTATGAATTGAGATTGTGATTTTTTTTTAACATAAACCGTGCAGCTTTAACTGTGATGGTGTTGTGTTTCAGGCCGGGCCCGAGCTCTCCGCTGTCGTGGGTCAGAGAGTGTGTCCTACAGCTCGCTCCTGAAACCCAGTGGAGACACAAAATCCTGCTGGGACTCAACATGTACGGACTGGACTTCAGCAGCCATGGTGGAGCAGAGCCACTCCTGGGCACAAGGTACACATTTCAGTCCCAAATTGGGCGGTACTGTCGCCTCACAGCAAGAAGGTCGCTGGTTTGAGTCCCGGCTGGACCAATTGATGTTTCTGTGTGGAGTTTGCATGTTCTCCCCGTGTTGGCGTGGGTTTCACATGCGCTATAGGGGAATTGGATTAACTAAATTGGCCATAGTGTATGAGTGTGCGTGAATGTGAGTGTGTATGGGTGTTTCCCAGTATTAGGTTGCGGCTGAAAGAGCATCCGCTGTGTAAAACATATGCTGGAATAGTTGGCGGTTCATTCCGCTGTGGCGACTATGAAATAGAGACTAACCTGAAGGAAAATGAATGAATATGAAATCATAGAATATTTTTATAGTTACACCTTCATTTATTTAGATATACATATTTAGATATACGTTTGACATATACAGTCAACATATGTGGATGATCACGTTCCCTCAAAGTTGTCCTAAAACTATTGTAGAATTTTGAAAAAAAAAAATTATATATATTGTATACATTTTATATATACTTTCACCCCATTTTGAAAAAGAATATTTTTATCCATTTCTCAGTGGATATAGGTAATATACTTTGGTACATTTTAACAAAACAGATTTATAAACAGATATATTTGGCCAGATGAAAAATGCTCGTGCCTAACAGAGCCTAGTTTCTCTCAAGGTTTTTTTTCCCTTCACTTCGTCAATTGGTGAAGTTTTTTTTCCTCGCCGCTGGCTTGCATGAATCGGGACTTGTGGAGCTGTGCTTCGGTGGATTTGCTCTACAGTGTTTGAACTTTCAGCAGTGAAATTTAAACCACACTGAACTAAACTAAACTACACTGAACTTTAACTCTGAAATCTGGACTTTACTAGAACTATGTTAAGCTGCTTTGACACAATCTACATTGTGAAAAGCGCTATATAAATAAACTTGACTTGACTTATTTATTAAAATAATATTTTAGTCATTTAAATTCATGTAAAATACATTTTAAAAAGTATATATATTTTTAATTTCTCTTGATTTTTGCTCTTTTTTTTAAACATTTTTATTTCAGATTTTTCCACAACATAAATTTGGGCTACTACATTTTGGACCGTTCATTTTCATTCATTTACCTTCGGCTTTACCTTCGGAGCACCCGAAGGAAACCCACGCCAACACGGGGAGAACATGCAAACTCCACACAGAAACGCCAACTGGCCCAGCCGGGGCTCGAACCAGCAACCTTCTTGCTGTCCTGCCTATTTTGGACCATTATTTTGTTAGTTAACAATGTTTTTTTTTGATGAGACTGAAAAGTCCCATTTTGTGGTAAAGTTTTTCTCCATTACTTAAAGATCTTTCTCATGTCATTAAAAAACAGTTTTAATAAATCATGAAAAATCTGGTTTGACTATAAACAATAGTTAATGATTTAAATATATCAAGTTAATATAATCAATTAGGTAAAAACATTTAACTGCATTGAACATGATAGTTTTCATATTTCGTTAATATTAAATATATATTGATTTATGAATTCAGTTGTGTTTAAAAATGCCTCGGCAGAAAAACTCTCAAAGTTGCCAACAACTATATAGTTTTCTTTGTCTTGAATCTGAAATAGTCCAGTTTTGTGATTGAGTAAAGCACAATATTGTCTATAATTTGTAAACTGAAAATGTTCAGGTGCTTTCTTCTTTCCATTTGACTTTTGGCTTATAAAGATGATGGTAGCTGTCAGAACAGAAGTTCATATTTAATCTTCATGTTCACGCAGGTATATTGAGCTGCTGAAGGAAGTGAAACCCAAACTGCAGTGGGACGAAAATACCGGAGAACATTTCTTCAATTATAAAAGGTCAAACACACGTACACCATCTAATGCCAATCACACAGAAACGCTCAAACCTTTCTCTGAATGCTAATATAATTGATCTGATTCAAAGTTTACAATTATATGATGAGATCATTTATAATCGTAGTATCAGAGAGCAGATCTTAAAATGATTTGTTTGTGTTTTCAGGAATAATGGAGTAAAGCATCTGGTTTACTACCCCACTTTAAAGGTAACTTTGTGAGAGTCAATAATAGTACAAAACATCACAGTGGATTGTGGGTATTATTCACTTCTGGGACTTTCTCTTTCTCCTCTAGTTTCTCCAGCTTCGTATCTCTTTGGCAGCAGAATTGGGAACGGGAATTTCCATGTGGGAATTGGGACAAGGACTGGACTATTTCTACGATCTTTTGTGACCTGAACGCCATCTTCCAAATAATAAAGTGTGATTTATCGGAGCACTTCAGATATTTATGACCAATTCTGTTGTTGAGCATGCCAATAAAATTATTTTTAATAACGTGTCACCATTTATTTACCTTTAAGGAATGCAGTTAATTTCACTTGATACAGATTTGGTTTCTTCATACTGTATTATGTTCACAATACTGCACTTCGCACATTTTTGATTCCTCTTTTTTTGCAGATTTTAACATATTACAGCAGCACAAGAATATTAAAAGCAGCAAGTATCTCAGAACAGATCAACATGACCTGCACAGGATTTCCTGTGTTAAACTGCATCTTCTTACACTTTAGGATTGTTCAAAAGTTTTACCCACAACACAACACTCAGTAACCAAAGATTACAATTCATGAACATCTACGCGAATGTTAGTCAGAAGGTTGAAAGTTGAAATATTCTACTTTAATAATTTTAATTCTAGGTGTTTTATCAACTTTGAGGTAAAAATAAGGCTTTTTATTGCAGTGACATTCAGTTATTTATTTATAAAGCTAGTTTAAATCTATGAATTATAATTCAGATCAAACATTCATATTTTATACACAGAAAAACAACAGATTTTAAGTTGAATTCTGAGACATTTCAGTCACATTACTAACATTAATTCATGTCCATAATTTAAGCATTATTAAAGTCCAAATTTAATGCACTGTGAGTTAACAAAAACAACTTTATTAATGTTAATGAATAATAAATGTATTGTTCAGGTTTGTAAATCACTAACATGAACAATACAACCAAGTGTTACAGTTCTTTGAACTCTGGAGAAATATATGTGTATGTAATATATTTGGAGTGACAATGGAATGATTTCATGTTTGTCAGTGTGTGTGTGCTTTAAAAACATTTGATAACTTTTGGTTCACGTTTCATTTCGTGGTCCCTTGTTTTTCATAACAGGTGAAGCGTTTATCTGTTGTTACAGAGCAGAATCAGGTTATTGACGGCCGCTGTTGTGGACTGAATGTTCTGTCCCGTGACAAGATGGCGGTCCAGGACGACGTGGACGGCGTCTTCAATGCTTGCTGTGAAGGAATTAAAGGATTTAATTTAGTTAAAAAAATAAAAACAAATCTTAACATAAACGCCAAGGATAAACAGAGGTCACAAAAATAAAATAGTCACGACGCTGTTTCAAACAATACCGTTTTGGCGCTCTTTTATTGTGCGCGTGACCGTGACATCGCGTTTGGAAGAAATCGGCAGCCATCTCTTATTTATTACTTCCAGTGGTTTATAGCACGCAACAAACATGAACGAACACCAAAAGGTAAGTTAAAGGTTATCAAAAATGTGTTGGTTATCAAACTGTTTAATAAGTGATTAAACATCAGAAGTAGCTCACAACTTTACCTCAGGATAGCCATTCAATGACAAAAGCTAGTTAGTTAGCAAGACAAATGAACTCCTGAGAGGAGCATTCTGCTAATAAGGAAACACTAAATTACATATTCTTATAATTGTACTTAATTTGTTCTTCAGATTTTAAAATAGACCCATGTTAAAAAATAAATCCATGTACTTTTTGACAACCAAAGATAAACGTTCCACTACAAACTACCAAGTTAATTGATGTACACTTGAATAAAAACTTATGCAATCACAAAACTGTCCATTTACAACAATTTGGAGCATAAGCTTTTTGACCTGTGAGCTAATGAGGTGTATTTTTGTGCATTAAATGACATTTGCACTTATCTAGGATTCTGCAACTATTACAAACACATGCAGCTCACATTATGCAATGAGTGTATTTCAGACTGTTTTGTGCTCAGGACAATTTGCTGAGGATTGAGGTAAAGTGGGTTTTATATTCGCACATTCGTTCATTTTTGACAACTTGTTACACGCTTCCTATATTGTTTGTCAAGCTACTTTGAATATTTGGCCTGAAATTGCATGCAAGTATAACTTCAAAACAACATTAGCACTATGTAATTGACTATAAACATTGTTGTACTTTGATAGTCGTTGGCTGCTAATATGATTTCCCTATTTAGAGTTTGCAAAGACTATCTTTCTGAAATTATATTATTAAGGAGAAAGTCTGAATGTGCAAATATAAAACCAACTTTGCTGAGGATCAAAGTTACCAATGCAGTTTCTTTTCCAAAAACAGACTGTTTCACTTCATAAGACCTCGATTTACCAACATTAATTTTGTTTAGCCTGTATGTGGTGTTTTTTAACTTCCAAAGTGCAGGTAACGTTGACTTTTTCATTGTATTTTATCACTCACTAAGGACACATTTTCAGTTAAAAATCTTATTTAATGTTCTACTGAAGAAGAAAAAAACATCCCAGAGAATAAATTATAACAGGTCACCCTTTCAAGCTATTAGAAGATTTGAAATACAGCAATATAAATGGATGAACATTACAGTGAGTGTACCAGATTTAAAATAATAATAATAATAATTCCTTACATTTATATAGTGCTTTTCTAGACATTCAAAGTGCTTTACACAATGGGGGGTCTCCTCATCCACCACCAGTGTGCAGCATCCACCTGGATGACGTGACGGCAGCCATATTGCACCACACACCAGCTGATTGGTGGAGAGGAGACAGAGTGATAAAGCCAATTATGATATGGGGATGGTTAGGAGGCCATTAAGGACAGAGGCCAGTGGGGAGATTTGGCCAGGATGCCGGGGTTAAACCCCTACTCTTTTTCGAAGGACATCCTGAGATTTTTAACGACCACAGAGAGTCAGGACCTCGGTTTAAAGTCTTATCCGAAAGACGGCACTCACTGAGCAGTATAGAGTCCCCTTCACTATACTGGGGCAGTAGGACCCACACAGACCGCAAGTTGAGCGCCCCCTGTTGGCCTCAATAACACCAGTAAAGGAAACCTCACCTGTGTAAGATCCGCCATTGTCTTTGATAAAATCCTCCACAATCAGCGGCAAGTTGGCAAATTCAGAAGAGCGTACCAACTCAAACACAGAAGGCTGAAAAAATACATCACATTTAATTAACTCTTTAAAGCCATTCCATCACAAATCCATTGATTTATATCACTTACCCCAGTCATGCTGTATCTATTAAATATCCACTTCTGCTCCTCTGTAGCGCAGCAGAGAGCCGCTACGCCCTGTCCAACAGCACACACCGGCTCTACAATCACACAAACATGAATCAATCAAACATATTTACTGTAAATCTGAGGTATATGATAGGGCTGCATGACACTGGAAAAAAATGATATTGCAATATTTAGTTTTTCTCTGATATATATTATGATTTGAATACAATTTCACCAGATGTCTTCACTAGATCTATTGAAAGAATTATAATCTTACATCAACTGGGGTGATTTTATAGGGAGTGTATCTATATAAAATATAATCAATTACAAGCATAGATAAATACAACAGAGAACCATACAAATGAAGTGTTTTAGAGTTTTCTGGGGAGTCTAATAGTACCGAAATTGAGTATTCAAATGCGAAATAACACTGTATAGTCCTCATTGTGTAAATAATTCTATAAAATTAATCTTTAAGCTACAAATCTTATAATGTATTGTGCCAGAATGGTATAAAATCACTTGAAATGCTCAGAGTCACAGATTTTAAAGGGATAGTTCACTCAAAACTGAAAATAATCATCATTTACTTAGCTTTTACTTGTTCCAAACCGTGTTTGTCTTTCTTTCTTCTACTGAACACGAAAGAAGATGTTTAAGAAAATGTTAGAAATCTGTAACCATTGACTCCAATAGTATTTGTTTATGCGCTATGGAAGTCAGTGGTTACAGGTTTTCAGCATTCTTCAAAGTATCTTCTTTAGTGTTCAACAGAACAAAGAAACTCAAGGTGAGGTGAATTTTACTTGAGTAAATTAAAATTTTTGGGTGAACTATCCCTTTAAAACATGCAATGACTCCACAATGTTATGAACTGTAGACTATCCCAACTCTAGACTGCAGATCCGGCGATGCGACTATTGTGGATTCACACATTGCAATATCGATATTTTGTGCAGCCCTAGTAGTATATTTGCAGAAATGCTCACTTTGCTGTGAAATGAAGTGGGAGAGGATTCGTGCGAGGGACCCGCTGTGGGCGAGATCATTCATGGCCCCGGGACAGTCGGGAATCAACAGCGCCTGATAGCGGGCTCCTGAAACAGAATACACATCCTAATATTTCTTAATGCACCAATGCACTCATTTTCAGTGTTGGGGAAGGTTACTTTTGAAAGTAATGCATTACAAAAGGGGTTCTCAAACTCGGTCCTGGAGGGCCGCACACCTGGGCTAGCTAATCAAGGTTTTACTAGGCTTTCTAGAAACCAACTTGCCTCAACACACCTGCAAGGATGAGTTAAAATCTGCAGGACACCGGCCCTCCAGGACCGAGTTTGAGAACCCCTGCCTTACAATATTAAGTTACTCCCCAAAAAAGTAACTAGTTGCGTTACTTAGTTACATTTTGTGGTAAGTAATGCGTTATGTTACTTTTGAGTTACTTTTTCTTAGCTGGCTGAGGTTTGATTTTTAGTAGAGGAGCTCTGCAATTAACAACACACTGTATAATCTTCATTTACTTAAAAATAAACACCAAAAATAATCATTTAGGATGTTATCTTCTGAGAACTTCCTGACCCCAGAGCTATCCATGCCATGTATACAGATTGTTAATGTTTAAAGCCATGTGTTTGCTACTTTTGTACATTTTTGTCTCATTAGTTAAGTGAAATCTTTTTTTTAATTCAGCAATTTATTTTCTAAAAGTTAATTTATTAAACTAAAAAGTAACTTGCATTAAAAATCGTTAAAAGTAACTCAAATACTATTACTTTACTCGTTACTTAGAAAAGTAATATTGTTACGTAACTCCCGTTACTTGTAATGCGTTACCCCCAACACTGCTCATTTTAAACATTGAGATATTTCAGACCATCGATAGACTCCAGTTTGGCCGGGTTTGCGTAGGGTTTGATGCTGAACTCTTGTACCCATCGGGCAGTGCTGTCGTCCACACCAGCAAAGTCAATCGATTTACCCTGAGAAAGAAACACTGATTGTCAGCACAGAATTTCCTGTATAAAAATATTAAACATTTATTATTTGATGCAATGTTTGTTTCTTTACCCCAGGGGTCGCTGTTTGTAAGTTAAACACTGGACTGCACAAATTAAAACACTGCTGGAAGGATCGAGCTGAAACTCCTGCAATAAATAAATGAATAATAATCATAGAAAAATAGAAGAATAACACTGCTTAATGCTTTACATTTGTGCTAAACAGAAAACACGAACAGAACAGTATCAACGTATCACTATTTAATGTTTTACCAAAGTGCAAAGATATTTTAAGGCTTTCGGATTATATGGATTAAACCCCACAAAACCATTTTATGGAATAATGCAGATATTAAGATAAATAATTAACCTTTTTTTGGGATAAATGGTCTAACAAAAACATTATCTTTGTTTCTGATATTCTCAATTGTAACGGGGATCTCTTACCTTATGAGTTTTATAAATATTAATCAATTACCTGTCCGGTATAAGGAATTTAAGTCAATTATAAAGAATATACCTAGTGGATTACTGTGTCTGATGAAAGCTGCTATTAGTTATGAGGCAGTTGTCACAATTATGCCTAGGAGGAAAGACTATTCTTAGTAAAGAATGCAATAATAAGATCATACGTCAAGTGTCCCAGTCACAAAACAAATTACTTGAAGAGGAAAGTGTTTTGGGGGGTTCTATAATTGTTAACATTCAATGAAGGAAAACATGGTTATTACCATATAATTTTGTATTCCTAATAAGATAAAAGAGGCGCACTTTAAAATTTCACACAATATTTACCCCTGTAATGCACTCTTGTCCAAATATTGTGATGTTACCTTTTGTAAAAACGAATGTGAAGACATCATCATTGTTTTGGAATGATTCAAGTTCATATTGCTTTTCCAAGGTTAATATGACTTGTAATTTGCACCTTAAGGATGTTATTTGTTATTTTGAAAAACAAAACAAGTCGTTAGAAGCTACTGTGAACTTTCTTAAACTTGTTGGGAAATTTTACTTTCACAAACAAATTTTTCTTTAAAAAAATCAAATTTTTATAAACTTTTTATGTGAAATAGAGCATTTAATTAATTCACTTAATTGATAATAAGAAATGTGCTTCTTTCTTGGGAAAATATGATGAGATCTTTCATGCTACTTGAATTTATATCTATGTATTTTGTTTTACGATACTTCTTTATTGCATTATTATTATTTTTTTATGCATTTAATTTTTTGGTTTTGCTCTTATCCTGTTTATCCAATGTGGATATTGTGCAACTCTTTTACTGTATTCTTTATAGTATTATACAGTTTCTTGGAATTAATAAATAAATTAAAATAAATAAACAGTCTATGGATTAAACAGATCACCGTTTATTAATGCACTTAAAATAAATAAAAGTCCAACAGACGTTTTTATGCTTAAATACACACACGCACGCACGCATAATCATAATTATTAATTAAAAAGATATTAAAAATGCATTTCTTAATATCAAATATTAATTAAAATGCGGTAATTATGTGAAATATTATTACAATTTAAAATGTTTTGTCTTTTTGAATGTGTTGCAATGTTAAATATTAGTTTGTGGCGCAAAGCTGAATTTTCAGCGTAATTATTCCATTCTTAGGTGTCACTTTCTTTAAATATTTTTATTTATAGAAACATTTGTGAAATACATTGAATATTATATGCGTTGCACAGCTAACTACAAAAAAATAAACGTGTTAGTTTGACGTGATGCGGCTTACCTGCAGATGCAGCACTGGCTACAATCAGACATGTAGGTTTAGATGTCATTACGGATGCTATTTATCACTTAATTTACCGTTTTCCGTTGTTTTTAAACATTTACCATTAATCAGGAATAATGATAATATAAACGCCAACAATACGATACTAAACAAACGCATTCATATGTAATAAATCCATTGAATTTATGCTGAAAACACAAAACTGAAATCATATGATCAGCGGGTTGTTTTGATGTGTCCGTCGGTTAGAAAGATCCGAACGAACAAGCTACTGCACAATTAGTTCCGATATGCATATGTACATGGGCATGGCTCACCAACCAATGGCCGTCGCGTTGAACATTCACTCTCCATAAAAAATAAAGAGTTATATATATAATAATTATTTCTTAGCCATGAAAATGTATATGCAATATTAAAAAAAAAATTATAATAAATGAAAAAAAGGAAATGGTGGCTCAGTGGTTAGCACTGTCGCCTCACAGCAAAAAGGTCGCTGGTTCAAGTCCCGGCATGGGTCAGTTGGCATTTCTGTGTGGAGTTTGCATGTTCTCCCCGTGTTGGCGTGGGTTTCCTCCGGGTGCTCCGGTTTCCCCCACAAGTCCAAACACATGCGCTATAGGTGAATTGGATGAACTTAATTGGCCGTAGTGTATGATTGTGTGTGTGAATGAGTGTATGGGTGTTTCCCAGTACTGGGTTGCGGCTGGAAGGGCATCTGCTGTGTAAAACAGGTTGGATAAGTTGACGGTTCATTCCACTGTGGCGACCCCTGATGAATAAAGAGACTAAGCTGAAGGAGAATGAATAAATGAATGAAAAAAATAAACACATACAATTGCAAATTTGTTTATTCTAAACATTTTATACATGTATTTAATTTATTTATATTTTATTATTCTTCAGACACAGTGAATGCCTTGAATATTTCTTGTCATTTGATGTAAATAAATAATTTTGAATGTTTTATTAATAGAACAAATGTTGCACACAAAGCGTGTAGAAATTCACATTTCATTTCAAGATTAAAGTAATAAAGGTGACTCATAATGAACTGGAAATTATGATTAATTACAAATGGCGTAACCCAGAATGCGCTGGAAGGTATTTGCTGAAGAAAAACAAAACCCTTATATTTATGTGTTCAGCAAAAATCAAATAGTGTGCATCCAAAATATGTGCCCGAAACAAGACATTGTAGATGCAGATCCTTTTCCAGAACGACTGTCCTGCAGCCAAGACGTATTGACCCATCATCCTGCATTATTATGACATATTCATAACACGCAGCACATTCAAACTACAGTAGCAGGCAGCAGAAAGGCTTATTTGGTGTTGTGGGAATAAAAGTGTCCTCTTTCTCAGTATATTTCTTCTTTCAAACTTCGATACAGGCAGCAGGTAAAAATCATGCCTACAATCTGAAACACAAGGGAGGATTAAAATCTTGGATACTAAAAATGACAAACCTAATTTCCGGATTAATATTAAGAGTTATTCACCTGAATAAATGCAATCCCAAGACCAACAGAGCCCAAAATAAGCAGATGTTGAAGTATAAACTCCTCTAGTTTGGATATACAACCACCCTACGAAAGAAAATAAGATTTTTTTTTAATAAGATTTCATTCTTCAAAGTATCTTCTTTTGAAAGACATTCATAAAAGTATTTTTCATTTTTGGGGTGAACTGTCCCTTTAGGGATAAACAAAGTTGGTGCTTAAATGTAAAAATAACTGAGGTCATCTGAAAGTACCTCCACTTTATAGATGTTGGATGGGTGGTCTCTGACTCCACAGCCCACCGAGGGGGTCTTGCAGCAGCTGTCAGGCACCAGGCGTCTGTCAGCGTAGATTCTTATCCAGGCCCCGTCCCGCCAGTCCGCTGAGCTGTTACTGCCGCAACACTTCAGCTGCACCGTAAAACAGATGCAGAGGGGTGGGGGTGCGGGAACAAGAAAAGAGTTCATTCTTTAGAAGGGTGGATCGTTTTCCCATGCATAAACTCACATGCTCGCAGACTGGAATATTGTGTTCAAAGAATTCATTGTGGCGATGCTGTTAGACTATAAACTGCAATTTGTGAAAATAATTCATTGCAGTTTGAAACTAGAGGGAAAAGTTTGTTGCGAACCTTGAGTCTTGTCTTGACAAAGTCTTGTCTTTAAGTTTAAAACAGCATAAAGGTTTCTAAGATGTTCAAGATTGTTACTGGATAGTTGCTAAAAAAAGTAAATGCCTGTTTTTTCTTGGTAGTTGTTATGAAAACGACACCCAGATAGACAGTTGCTTTTTTGATAGGGTGTTTTCGTCTTGATATAACGGTAAATTTGGTCTTGATAGAACGGTAGAACGAAGCTAGGTGGTGGTTCTAGGTTGCAAGGGGGTAACTAAGCAGTTGCTATAGATAGATAGATGGATGGATGGATGGATGGATGGATGGATGGATAGATTTATGTTTACCAAATTATTTCTTATTTCCTCAAATGTTTTTGGACCCAAGACAGATCCCTGCGGTACACCACAAGTTATGTGATAGATAGATAGATTTATGTTTACCAATTTCTCAAATTAATGCTTATTTCCTATTTTGTTTTGGACCTAAGACAGATCCCTGTGGTACACCACAAGTTAGGAGATAGATAGAGAGACAGACAGACAGACAGACAGACAGATAGATAGATAGATAGATAGATAGATAGATACACACACAGACAGATAGATAGTCTTACGTCTTGTTGGAGATTGTCAATGGCTCTAGTGATGTGCTCTTGTCCAGGTTGCTGGTAGTTTTCCACCATCCTCTCCTTCAGATCAGCTCTCAGCTCAGCATTCAGCTGCAATCAGATAAATCCATCAGAACATAAGCTATATCTATCGATCTATTTCATATCTATCTGTCTATACAGTAAACTGTACATTATGACATCAGGAAGTATTGGGAAAGTCTGATAAATCAAAATTAATTCATTATTTACTCCCCCAAATATCATTCCACACTTGTTGATATATATTTTTACTTGGACCTCAGAAGAATGTTCACACAGCCTTCAGTGTGCCACAGAAATATTACAGCATAATGGTTTGGAATGAAGTAAAGATAAGTTAATAATTACTGTATGAACTATTTTCACGCATGAGTAACTTTAACCATAGCCGTTTACCTGGTAGCAGAGAGGAAAACACTGGAGGAACAGGAGGAAAAGGAAGAAGAAGACAAATGGTTTTTTAAAGATGGAAAAGCAGGAAAGTGGATGGAGTGCATGCAAACACACAGTGTACTGTATGTCAGTTTAATGTCAATCTGAAGGTTTAAATCATATGATAATCATGGCAGTATTGCAACTATGTCTATCAAACTGTTATTTGCATGCACACATAAAGATGTTGCTAAAAATGAGGTAGAAAAGAGGAAGAGAAACAAGTTTATGAAAGAAAAGACATAAATTAAAATAGAAATGTGCATTTATTACTGATCCTGAATGTGAATTTACCTCCTGATAATAGACGTAAGCTAAAACTCCAGCTGTGATCTCCAGTAGGAAGATTAACAACAACAGGATAAAGAACTGTAGGGACAAAAAAAGAAAGAAAAAATATTTTCAATAATGCACATATTTAGAGTCAGGGTTCATACACATTTTTACTACTAAAATTCCATGACTTTTCCATGATTTTTCCAAGACTTTCAAGTAAATTTTCTTGACCTTATGTTTCATGCAATGTCTACATATGCGTGGTAAAAGAAAAACAATACAAATTTATTACAGTATATCATAAAACACGCAACAATCTATTTAGTTTCAATTTATATCTATGTAAAATTGATTTAGATAATGCTTACACCGCACTGATAATGTGAGAGTATGTGATTGGCCAAGGACAGAAAAGAAGTAAATAACCTATATTCAAGTATACAGATATCTGTTTTCCATGACTTTTCCAAAACTTTGTGGATTTTTCTGTTTTTCCAAAACTTTTCCAGGCCTGGAAAATGCCATGTCAAAATTTCATGACTTTTCCAGGTTTTCCATGACCGTATGAACCCTGTAGAGTAGACTTCTGGATGCTTGTTTCCAGCAAGAAAAAACTAAACTTTTATTTTAGCTTAAAATTCTGACTCTTCTTCTGAGTTTACGGCCCATAATTTTGAGTTGTAAAATCACATCTGAGAGAAATAAAGTCATAAAAAAATGTGAACTTAGAATTGCAAGAAAAAATATCTGAAAGCTGAAACTTTTAATCGAGTTATTTGATTTAATCGATTACAAAAAATAATCGATTCAAATTGTAGTAATCAACGTTTCATAAAAAAAAAAAAAAATCCATATAAGGCATCAGTTCCTGGACCGGTGAACAGAAGCGGGGTTGTTTGATGCCGAGAAGTCATGGTATCAACAGACCAAGGAGAAACGCGACAGAGTGAAGGAAAAACGTAAGAGTAAACGACAGAAATTACCTCAAGCGTAACACGAGATAAAAAGAGATTTCCCTTCCTTGGCAATGCGTTGCGTGTTAAGGCTAATGCTAAAATTAAAATTTAATGGACTAATGTAACGTTACAAAGCCTTCATTTCTTCCGTGCTTTTTGCTTTTGCGTGTTAAGGCTAAACACTAACATATTATATATGTTAACGCTAATATATAAATATGTGTGTGTATGTGTGTGTATATATACTGACTTATACACTTTACTGCTCTTATCTGATTAATCGAATGATTTCAGTGATAGATTAATCTATTATATATTATTATAATCTACTATCTATAATCAGAACTGTGAGAAAATGCAGAAACTCGCAATTGTGAGATATAAAGTCGTAATTCTAGGGATAAAGTCAGAGAATTGCAAGATGTAAACTCAAAAATAGCAGAACAAAAGTCAGAGCTGTGAAAAAATCTTTTCTCATTCATTCATTTTCCTTCGGCCTAGTCTCTATTTCAGAGGTCACCACAGCGGAATGAACCGCCAACTATTCCGGCATATATTTTACGCAGCAGATGCACTTTCAGCCACAACCCAGTACTGGGAAACACTCATACACTCACATTCACACACACACACACACTCATACGCTATGGCCAGTTTAGTTTATTTAGTTCACCTATCGTGCATGTGTTTGGATCGTGGGGGAAACCGGAGCACCCGGAGGAAACCCACACCAACAAGGGGAGAACATGCAAACTCCACACAGAAATGCCAACTGACCCAGCCGGGACTCAAACCAGCGACCTTCTTGTTGTGAGGAGACAGTGCTAACCACTTAGCCACCGTGCCGCCCTAAGTCTTTTGTTCTACGCTTGCAAATGCAAAATGTTAAGATAAGTTCCAACTCTGAAAAAAAAATCATAATTGTGAAATAATGCAAAAAATAAAAGTCAGAAGTGCGTTAAAGCTAATAAACTTGCAACTAAAAGGATAAACAGTAAAGTTGTTTCTTAGAAAAAAAAGAGAATTGCAAGAAAATGTCCTGTTTGAATTAAAGCGTTAGGTCAAAATAGTTGTTTTATTTGTTTATCCTGTGGTTTAAATGGCCTTCCATACATTCAAGTATAAGTAAATACTGAAAGAATTTTCAATTTTGTAAGACTGTCAGTCAGCTGTTGAAAACAGGAACTAGTGGCATCTGAGGAATTTAACGCAGCTGATAAAGGTTAAGAGCATTATCTTTCTCTCTCTTGTTCTGTATTTTTCCGTTTTCTGTCCTTTCCCGGCCCACCACTCTCCTTTCATTCCTCTATTCTGCATTGACTCCCTTCTCATTCCTCTATACTCCCTCTCTCTCTGCCCGTCATTCCTCAACTGTGACTCACTTTCTATGTCTGACCTCTTAAAGATACACACGTCTTTATTTAAATCGGATATGTTGACAGCTTTGAGACAACTAAGAGACACACATATACAGTAACCATGATCAAACTCATTTAGAAAGCACCAAAAGTTAGTTTGACCGTACGTTCCCAGAACAATTCTTGTCCTCTGTGTGGAGGAATCAACTTCGTCTAAATTCAGCTACTGTGATCCAGTGTTTACATTGTACACTTTGTCCATTGCTCGAAATATTTCACTCAAAATAAAGTCTAGCAGGGTTTGCAGTGTTGGATTTTATCACCAGCTGCACTGAGATGATTCATCTAAAATTTTCCAGAAGTATTTATAGGGTGAAGTCCTTTCACTTTGTTTCTTCCTGTTAAAATAGCTTTTGTTTGGTGGTGTTTCCTATGTCAAGCCACAGTATTATTATAGTGATTATACTGTTATAAGTGATCATACTTTTTAGCATGGGGTTGGAAATCTTTTGACTTAAGGCAAAAGCAACCACCTAGCAACCAGGCAGAACATTGTAGCAACCACACAGTAGCACATTTAATACACTCAGAAAACCATGGAAACCACATATTAATACCTAAAAACACTAATAAAAGACCTGAGTAAATTCAAAATTACACCCTTGTAAACACACATCAATAGTTTAAAAGCATACTGAACACTGTTGCAACCACACATCTACACCCTGCCAACAACCCAGAAGACCCTAACAACCATATAGACACTTCAAAACAGTCTGAAAACCTTAGCAACCGCACAGCTACACACTCAATCACCCAGAATACACTCAGACTTGAAGAAACAGTTCAGCTGCACTCCGACAACTACCCAGAATACACCAGAAACAGCATAGCAACTCTTTGAAACACTTAGAAAAACATAGCAACTACAGAGCAACACTTTAACAACTTACAAACAGTTAACAAACATCCAAGCAACCTCATTGTAACACTCTAAAAGCACGCTGAACACCTTAGCAAACACCCAGAATACACTGACTTGAGTATCTTAGCAACAGCATAGCTACACCCTGAAAAATACAAACAATACACTAAAAACAGCATAGAAACTCTAAAATACTCAAAATACTACCTTAACAACTACACTGCTATGCTCTGTTAACAACCAAGAATATACTCAGATAAAAAAAACTCAGATCACCATAGCAACCACACAGCTACACTCTGGTAATTACCATAGAAACAACATAGCAACAGCATAATATTACCTTAGTATTCACTGCACAGCTACACACAGACAAGTGCCAAGATTACACTCAGATTTTAAAACACTTAAATCACCTTAGTAACAACCGCAAAGCTACACCTGGTAACAACACCGCAACAACAACATAGAAACACTTGAAAACACTCATCCACCTTAGCAACCACACAGTTACACCTAGTAACAACAGCATAACAACAACATAGCAGCACTTGCCCACATATTGTATCACCTTAGTAACCAGCACACAGCAACACCTGGTAACAACAACACAGCAACATTTGAAAACCCCCATATCACCTTAGCAACCACACAGCTACACCTGGTAACAACAACATAGCAACACTTAAAAACTCTCATATCACCTAAGCAACCACACAGCTACACCTGGTAACAATACTATAACAACAACAACATAGCAAGACTTAAAAACATTCACCTTAGCAACCACACAGCCACACCTGGTATCAACACTATAAAAGCAACATAGCAACACTTGAAAACCCTCATATCAACTTAGCAACCACACAGCCACACCTGGTATCAACACTATAACAACAACATAGCAACACTTGAAAAGCCTCATATGACCTTAGCAACCACACAG
>CAIGQV010017386.1:36220058-36236334 GCA_903798115.1 Danio jaintianensis
TATAGACACATATACACATGCGCAGACACACACACACACACTATATAGACACATACACACACACATAGACATACACACACACACACACACACACACACACACACACCATATAGACAAAGACACACACAAACCATATAAATATATATACAAACACACACACACACACACACACACACACACACACACACACACACACACACACACACACACACACACACACACACACACACAGAGAATAATACTATCTAATCCCATAAACCAATCACAGGCACAAACACAAACAGATTACAGCACACACTAAACACAGTCGCTTTCTAATTTCACAATCACAGCCACTCACTGGCCGGTATGCAAATCAGCGTAAGCGCACCGTCTGCATACAAATAGGCTGTGCTGCTTTACATAATCAGCCCCAGTACTTGTATTATAATTTCAAACAAATGCATTTAAAAATTTGTAAATCAAGTTACGGGGTGGCACGGTGGCTCAGTGGTTAGCACTGTCGCCTCACAGCAAGAAGGTCGCTGGTTCGAGTCCCGGCTGGGTCATTTCTGTGTGGAGTTTGCATGTTCTCCCCGTGTTGGCGTGGGTTTCCTCTGGGTGCTCCGGTTTCCCCCACAGTCCAAACACATGCGCTATAGGGGAATTGAATAAGATAAATTGTCCATAGTGTATGTGTGTGTATATGGATGAGTGTGTATGGGTGTTTCCCAGTGATGGGTTGCGGCTGGAAGGGCATCTGCTGTGTAAAACATATGCTGGAATAGTTGGCGGTTCATTCCGCTGTGGTGACCCCTGATAAATAAGGGACTAAGCTGAAGGAAAATGAATGAATGAGGCTGTTTTTAGTTTGACTTCCCCTCACTTTGACATACTAAAGATGTTTCTGTTTTCAGGTCTCAATCTAGAACTCAGGTATTTTCACCTGCACTTGATCCAGCCAATGACGGACAGCCGTGAATGACGATTGTTGAGTGACATCATACATAGCGATAATTCCATCTGCTTTGCGGAAATACTGCTGCGTGAGGCTGTGGAACCTGATTGGGCGAGAGGTAATTATCGTTTAATTATACAGTTTAAAACAGGCTCTTCAGGGGTTCTTCGGGTTGCCAGGTCTGCATAAGAAAACTCATCCAAT
This sequence comes from Danio jaintianensis, assembly GCA_903798115.1. Taxonomy (NCBI): domain Eukaryota; kingdom Metazoa; phylum Chordata; class Actinopteri; order Cypriniformes; family Danionidae; genus Danio; species Danio jaintianensis. The sequence goes on from CAIGQV010017386.1 coordinate 36,221,200, forward strand.
AACCAGTAATATATATGTAAAATACAGTTATATACAGTTTTAGCATGAAAATCACTATATGGTAGAATTATATACTATATAATGATTTGCAGTAGTAGTATTATGCACACACTATGAAATTGTCTGTGAAATTCCTCTGAAACCTAACTTTTTTTTCAGAATATTTGCCATGTGGTGATTTTTTTTTTTCTCAACATTTTTCAACATAATTTTAATAACTCATTTCTAATAACTTTTTTTAAAATCTTTGCCATGATGACAGGTCATAATATTTTACTAGTTCTTTTTGCAAGATACTAGTATTCAGCTTAAAGTGTAATTTTTAATGTGTAAAATCTTAAGGGGCTAATAATATTGACTTTAAAGAAATATTATTAAAAATATAAAAACTGATTTTATTCCAGCCAAACTAAAAAATAAGACTTTCTCCTGAAGAAAAATATTATAGGAAATAATTGTGAAAAAATTCCTTCCTCTGTTAAACATCACATGGGAAATATAATAAAAAAAATCAGAAAAGTAATCACAATTTCACAGGAGAGCTGAACAAATTTGGCTTCAACTGTCAGTGAAATAGCCTTTTTAATGAGAGAAAATGTAGGATGGGACCTGAAATATGTTGTCATGTTAACTGAAACACGTTAAAATATCTTTTTTTTGTGATGTAAATGTACTGTAAAGGTAAGCCAACTGTGTAGGAAAATCATGGACATGGCAACACAGACTCACTGTGATTATGTACTCCTGTATACATTCTGGAGAGCGTGAATTATGTATCCAGAGGTACGTATGGCTGCATTTCATCTTTAAAACAAACGCTACAGGGCGGTATGATGTCGCAGATGGCTTCTGTTTCTTTTCATGCTACCACCTGACCGCTTACCTTCGTGTGGACGGCTTTTCCGCTGTTACCAGTTTGTCCAGTGGCTCGCCGCGTACGTCGGTGGACTTGAGACACAGAGAGGAGTTGACAGCAATGACGGGGTTCGAGTCTGGCAAAGAACAGTTCCAGAAAGCAGGTAAAATAAAAACAAAAGGCAAAAAAAAAAAAAAAGTAAATAACAGGGTGAGAATGTGGTAAGATCTGAAAACGTGGTAAAAAGTCAGGCTGCCGCGAGGGCTTTTATGTTTCATCGGTCAGTCAGTCAGTCAGTTGACAGCGCCCTCTGGTGGATTTACGCGAGAACAGCAGGCACGGATGACACTCGCGAGAGAAATTTGAGATCTGAAAAAGCGTACACAGCGGCCTCTGGTGGATTTGTGAAAACAAAAACTGCAAAAAAAACTTACTTCCTGGGAAATATTTCGCGCTCTCCAGAAATGTATGCAGGGGTACATATCCATAATGAGCCTGGGTTGACAAATAAACATTTTATAAATGTTTCAAGGGATAGTTCACCCAAAAAACCTGTTTGAGTTTCTTTCTTTTGATAAACACAAGAGAAGTTAGTTTGAAAAATGTTGGAAACCAGCACCTGTTGACTTCCATAATATTTCTCTTTCCTACTATAGATGTCAATGGCAACCAGTTACTAATTTTCTTCAAGATATTTTCTTTAGTGAAAAACAAAACTTAAGTTTGGATCAATATTGAGAGTCGGTAAATTTTCGTTTCTGTGATTTAAAGTTGTTTTTGTAACCATAGGCTGTTTTTAAATCATTTTATTGGTTCTATAAAACAATTTTTTGGGGGCCATCTGACCTCTCCTGTCCCGCGGTGTCCCACAGCTGCAGAGCCACAGGTGTGGAGTCCATCATTACACTCCTGACCTGAAAATCCATTCCTGTCAATCAGACATCGCATCACGCGTCAGCACAAAACAATGTTACTTTAACAAAATACAAGACTTAAAGACTAAGACTATTGGTTAAAAAACTCTTTCTTTACCTGAAAAAAAAAAAAAAAAAAAAAGTACAATAAATAAAAAACTACAACTAACTGAAGCTAACAATAGTCACTGAAAAACTAACGTAATAGTTAGCAAAAATAATAATTGTTTTCAGAATTGATAAGCACTCATTCTGTGGCAGAAAATCTGACCTGCGACTGTTTAAAGAAACACTTTTACAGACAAACACATTTTCTTCATTTGCCATAAAATGTAAACTATACATGTTTAACTGCATACGTGATCTTAAATATGAAGAAGTTTGTCTTCATTTTTCATCATTTTTACTTTTATTGGTTTAAGTTGCATTTGTGCGCTTTTGGATTGAGTGTCTGTTTAAACTAATATTTAATTTTTATTACTAAGAGGTTAGCAAGACACTGGTGTTCCGCTAACTCTGTTAAACTATAAATACTAAACTAAAGCTCAAACTAAATAAATAAATCTGAACAAAAAATAAAAACTAGACTAAGACCCTGTCCACACGAATACGGGTATTTATAAAACCGCACTTTTTTTCTATGCATTTTTTCTGTTTGTCCACATAAAAAGGAGTATTGGGTGACGAAAACTGAAACTTTTAGAAAACTCTGGCCAGGGTGAAGATTTTCCGAAACTCTGGGTACAATGTGGTCGTGTGGATGATACAACCAAAGTTTTCGTCTCATAACGTCAGCATGTGCGCTGTTTTCTTCTTTCTGGTTGGCCAACACATCTGAGTTAACGGCAAACTCGAAAGAGGCGAATGAAGCAAATTGCAAAAACGCATTGCGTATTCCACATTGTTCGACCATGGGACAGTAATCCGTCTCTGTTCTCACGTTTCATTGACTTGTATACAAATTACTCACGAAAATACTTAAATCCGGCTGCACGTTCGCCTCACAGCAAGAAGGTCGCTGGTTCGAGCCTCAGCTGGGTCAGTTGGCGTTTCTGTGTGGAGTTTGCATGTTCTCCCTGTGTTCGCGTGGGTTTCCTTGGGGTGCTCCGGTTTCCCCCACAAGTCCAAAGATATGCGCTATAGGTGAATTGGGTAGGCTAAATTGTCCGTAGTGTATGTGTGTGAATGAGTGTGTATGGATGTTTCCCAGTGATGGGTTGCAGCTGGAAGGGCATCCGCTGCGTAAAACATATGCTGGATAAGTTGGCGGTTCATTCCGTTGTGGCGACCCCAGATTAATAAAGGGACTAAGCCGAAAAGAAAATGAATGAATGAATACTTAATTCCACAAAACCCAGCATAAAAGGGTCATTATCGGTCCCATGAAATTAAGATAACATTTTTCAAATGTTAGCTTCAGTCTGTTAGTTTTAAGGATATCTATAAGCTAATGTTCTTCAAAACATAGTGACAAAATTCACATATAGAAAATTTAAAACTGATATAAACATCTAAAGCTTGCAGTTTGTCACTTCCGCCTAAATGGGTCAACGTTTTTTTTTTCCACATCACCTCATACTTCAGTTTCTCATCAAATCTTGACCAATCAAACGCTCTCTAGTATCTGATATGCCCCGCCCCCTTCTTATCATTTGCTTTTCATTTGATGCACTTGAGCTCAGTGCAGAGCTGTAATAAAAACGAAATGCTATTGGCTGTTATTTTGAAAGGGGAAGAGCTACTCTATGTCTCTCTCTTCATGTTTCAGTTGAGATTACATCAAACAACAAATTAAAAAAATTCACTTCACTGGAGCTTTAAGATACATCACAGTGTGTTTTTGCATTTTCATGTGGACAAAGATTTTTTTTTTTAAACCAATGCGGAGAAAACTACTGAACTGTTTTTATTTATTAAAAAAACCCGTGGACATGGCCTAAAACTAACGAAACCATTAATGAAACAAACTAAAACTAAACTGAGATTGTAAAACAGTATCGAAATAAATAAAAAGTCATTTAAAAATGCTAAACTTTAATAACCTTATAATGATGTTAAGATAACTAACTTTATCCTCTCACCCACAGTGGAGGCTAGGTTATTGGGGAAGTGACCGCTACAGTATTGATGGATGAAGGAGCTCTTTCCCACCGCGGAGTTCCCCAAAAACACCACCTTAAACACACGCTGCGGATCACAAACCGTGCTCTACAGGAGGAAGAAGAGAGAACTCTTTTTCTGGGAAGTCAAACGATACATCAAGCAGGTAAATATTTGATTGAGAGCAATGATTATTAAACAGAACACACCCAGCCCTGCAGAAATGATGTGATGTTTAACAGCAAGGAACATTTTCACAGTATTTCCTACTATATTTTTTTCTTCTGGAGAAAGTCTTTTAGTTTGGCTGGAATAAAAACACTATCATTAGCCCCCTTTTTTCCATTGGCTAGAGAACAAACCAATGTTGTCCAATGACTTGCCTAATTTAACCTAGTGAAGCCTTTAAATTGCCCTCATTTACTTAACAAGTAAATGACTAGTAAAATAGTATGTTCTGTAAGCATGGCAAAGACAAAATAGTTATAGAGTTATTAATGAATGAATTCTTAAACTTTTTATGTTAAACAAAGTATAGAAAAAAAAAACGTTCTCTATAAAACAGCACTTGAGATAAATAATGTGAAATGAACTAAAACAAATGATGTGAAAAATAAAATTAGGAAGGCTAATAATTTTGCCTTCAGCAGTAAGTACCGTGGATTTCTCTGTGTGGCGTGTAGGTTCGTCTTCTCTCTGTTCAGATATAGAGAGTCTTTTCGGACGTGAATCTGTTAGACAGCCGTCTGAATCCTCAGGCTCTTCATTTGAGTTTTCCGTCAGCTGCCTGATTGGTTGACAAAAAATAGTAACAAAATATAAAAACACAGTAATTGTACACTGAAAAAAGGATTCATTGGATTTACTACATTTTTTTTTTAAGCGAGCGATTGCAAACAATTTATATGGGCTAAATTTAAACAAATTAAATGTAGTAATGTTTGTTTAAATTCAGCCCATATAAACTGTTTGCAACCACTTACCTTTAAAAAAATGTAGCAAATCCAATGAATAATTTTTTTCAGTGTGCACTCACTGGCCACTTCGTACTGGTTTGGATTTCCGTCTTGGTTTTATAGATAACAGGGAAATGACAATGACACTTTAATATGTTGTGTGTTTTATTAGACAGCATTATAACAAAAGAATAAGTCTGATAAAACAGGTCTGCTGCTTCTCCACATGATAAGGAGCTGAAGAACCGGAAGCGATGGAGTGTGGCATAATAAAAGCTCTGCTGCTTCCGTGCTGTCACGCTCGTCTCTCATCAGCAATTGCTTCAGCGTTTCTCTTGTTTCTCTTTCCAGCTTTCGGCCTTAGGCCCTGATCACACCGAACGCGTTTTTTGTGTTGAGAGGCGCCTTTTTCAAATGGTTTTCTAATGACCTCACGGTGCTTATGGGCCCTGCGTGCCTCGAGTTTTTGCTGGAGTGCTCTGTGCGCCTGCAGTTTAATGAACTCTGGGCAGAAAAAGCACGCTACGTCAGTCGCGTCTTTTTCATTCTCCAATCAAATAAAAGCAGAGGCGAGGTTTCCGTTGAGGTAACAGCAAAATTTGTGTTGTCAAGACGACTACGGAAACTTTTAAAGATGGAGGAGAGACTAGCGGTTGCTGTTTCGAGGTATCCGGAGCTGTATGACTTCAGAAATCGTGAATATCACAATATTATTAAATATTACAATTATAACAATATCAACAGCAACGCTTGCGCAAAATACACAGCTAATTTAGTCGTTGCCTAGTGACTTAAAAAAAAGCATCACACTTCTTTTTTTCTTGTCAACAAAAAAAGTTGTGATGCGCCTCAGATTCTCAGAACAGAAAAGCGCATTCAGTGTGATCGGGCCCTTACCCTGCTTCATAGTACCATGGCAATAAGTGTTAATGCTGTGACACACCAAGCTGACAATCGGCCGTTGGGTTTTGTCAGTTCGTTGGTCAGCATCGGTCAGGCTCAGCACTGTGATTGGTTATTCAGCAATGAATCAGTGTGTGAGTGTGACGTAGTGAAGTGACGTAACAAGTAAACAATTTAAATCAATAAGAAACGCAAAGAGGCCGGCTGTAACTTCGCTACTTTTCTCAAATATTTGCGAACGATATGGATTATGAGATTATCAGACATATTTGCAGGAGCGAATCCCTCTGTGGTGAGTGACGATTACTGTGATAATGGTACTGAATGCTGCTTTGTTTACAAATTGTCTGTGCGGGTCAGAAGTTCGGTTTCTCTTTGAGGAACAAGAAAACAGACACTGCTCACTACAGAGCGGAAAGATGCACAGCTTTTTGGTCCAGACAGAACCAGACATGAGCCGAAAAACACAGTTGGGGGTGCTAGTTGTTTGGCGTCAGCTTGGTGTGTCCTGGCCTTTAAAATAGTTTAGCTACCACAACTCCAATAATTCCACACTCCTTAATCAAGCTACAGATTTGTTTGTTGTGAATACACTCCCTCTACTGGCAAAAATTACACACTGTACCTTTAATATGTTTTCTATTGGCAGGATTAGAGGAAATCTCTATAATTACAAAAATCAGTCACACTTCATTCATGCTGTTAACAAACCATTAACTAAGACTTTTAGCTCAATAAACTGCTAATTAGCTGATTATTAATGTTTAGTAAGCTAGTAGTTGTGTTTAGGTATTGGGTGGGATTAGGGATATAACATAAGATCATACTTCAAAATAAACAGCTATCATCTTAACAATAGGTAATAAGCCAGTAGTAAATGATGCGAAGTGTTACCCAGATGTAATCATTCACTAAACGTTGTACCTCAGAATTACATTGTTACAATAGTAAAGTTCCAATTGCAATCCTATAAGCAACACAATTTTACTAAATATAGTACACTGACGGCACATATCAAGTCGTTTTATCGAGTGTCATGTGCTTAATAATAAAGCGTGTGTAAGGTGTACCTCTTTGCAGATTTCCTCGGTGGAAAATAGTTCCCCAATATTGATTCCTTCCTCTGCAAAGGGTTCTTCGTTTGTGATGTCTGAGAAACAGTTGATGAGATACGAAAGAATTTTTAGCTTCTCTTTCATAATTAAGTTAAAAGTAATTAATTATGTGATGTGAGTAAGTTAGGAACAAAAAATGTTTTATTAAACCTAAAATAAACCTATTATTTGACGTTAACCATGACTTGGAAAGGACAGCACTCGCGTATATGTGTGCAAATCACCCAGAATAAATGACACGAATCAAAACAAACAAACATTTTTATTGTTCGCCGTTCAAAAATAGATCCATTTGTTCAACTTTAGAAATCTTCACATAGTCTACATTTTGTTCTCGTTGCCTCAATCAGACCCCGAACACACAAGCTGTCACTGGACAGAACTGCTCATTTCAAAAGAAACCACCAAACGGAGAATTACAACAAATACAAAAATAAAGAGTTAATGAGGTACAGTGTCCTATATTTCAAAGTCCTGAAATATTATAGATAAATTAAGTGTTACGTCACACATCACAATAAGGTTTCATTAGTTATTGATAGTTAATGTATTTACTAACATGAACTAATAAAGAACAATACTTCTACAGCATTTCTTAATCAAAGTTCAACATTCACTAATGCATTATTAAAGGAATAGTTGACCCAAAAATGAACATTTCCTGTTAATTTACTCACTCACAGGTCATCCAAAGGTGCTTTTTATTTTCCTCAGTAGAACATAAAAAAAAGATTTTGAGCTGAATCTGTGGTCATTGGTGATTCCTATAATGACCGGTTTTTGAGATTAAAAATAAACGCATACAAACAAGTCCAAATCAATAGCCATGGCTCCTGATGACACTCTGAGGTCTTGTGAAGCCAAATGATCGCTCCGTGTAAGAAATTAAACATTATTTACAATATTATTAGCTTATACAATATTATTATTCGTCATTAAAGCTACCGGACTACAATCAGATTACATTCACACATCCGCCAAGATCTGTTTGACCAAACTGTGGATTAAAGATAATAATATTGTAAATAATGTTCAATTTCTTACACAGAGCGATAGTTTCACTTCACAAGACCTCAGTGTGTCATCAGGAGCCATGGATATTGATTTGGACTCGTTTGTATGTGTTTATTTTTAGTCTCAAAAACCGGTCACCATTCACTGCCATTATAGGAATCACCAATGACGGACCACGGATTCAGCTCAAAATCATCTTTAATCTTCTACTGAAGAAGAAAAAAAGTCACCTACATCTTGGATGACCTGCGAGGTGAGTAAATTAACAGCACATTTTAATTTTTGGGTGAACTATACCTTTTAAAATCCAAATTCAAGCTTGTTAACATTAGTTTACACTGCAAGTTAACATGAACTAACAATGAACAACTTAGTTTTCATTAACCAACCTTAACAAACATTAATAAACACAGCAATAACTGTATTGTTCGTAGTTTGTTCATGTTAGTAAAATCATTAACTAATACAACTTTACTGTAAATGGTTACAAAGTGTTATTTGTAATTGAACGCTCTTCAAACCCCCCCCCCAAAAAAGGCGGCATTAGGGATTTCCTGAAGATTTTTTTTTGGGCCATTCGCTTCCTTCTGTAACAGACTGAACAAAAAACAATCTTTCTCCAAATGTTTCTCCTAAATTCGATATCCAGTATGCCATAACATACATTATTGTGTACACGGTTTCCTTCAAGTCACTTGTTGTTGCTCCTGCAAGAGTCTCTTCTGAAAACACCATAAAACAGATCTGCACCTGGAAAAACCCAGAAGAGTCTGTTTGCCGGTGAAATAGATCATTGAAAACCCGTCGAAAATGTATCCGTTCACATTTAGCTGCACCGTCTGCAGGCGTGCGTTGTGGGTAATGTTACATCGGCATTAAATAAGAGTTAATACGGGTAAATAGAGCGTGGCCATGGTGAGAAGTTGTGCACACAGCGGCATGCTGGGTAATAGGTGGGGGGCGTGAACAGGTGTTTTTGACTAACCATCTTCTGTGTCTGATGGGCATCTTTGTCATCCCGAAGACGCTTGTTCATGTCTCTGGAAAAAAAAAAAGAGAGAGAGAAATACAGTTACATTTTTAAAGTCTATTTAAATTTTAAGTCTATTTTAAGTCTAAATGACACTATTTAAGTCTTATTTACAGTAAGTCTATTTTCAATTTTAAGTCTATAATTACACTATTTAAGTCTTATTTAAGCCCATTTTCAATTTTAAGTCCTAAGTCTATTTTTAATTTTAAGTCTATTTAAATTTTGTCTTATTTAAGTCTATTTTTAATTTTATTCATTCATTCATTTTCTTTTCGGCTTAGTCCCTTTATTAATCTGGGGTCGCCACAGCGGAATGAACCGCCAACTTATCCAGCATATGTTTTACGCAGCGGATGCCCTTCCAGCCACAACCTATCACTGGGAAACATTCATACACACTCATTCACACACATACACTACGGACAATTTAGCCTACCCAATTCACCTATAGCGCATGTCTTTGGACTTGTGGGGGACACCGGAGCACCCGGAGGAAACCCACGCAAACATGGGGAGAACATGCAAACTCCACACAGAAACGCCAACTGACCCAGCCGAGGCTCGAACCAGTGACCTTCTTGCTGTGAGGCGAACGTGCTACCCACTGCGCCACCATGCAGCCTTTTTAATTTTAAGTCAATTTAAATTTTAAGTCTTATTTAAGTCTATTTTTAATTTTAAGTCTATTTAAATTTTAAGTCTTATTTAAGTCTGTTTAATTTTAAGTCTATTTTAAGTCTATTTAAATTTTAAATAGAATGTTTTTCCTTATTGTGACAAAAATGGGTTCTCATAGAAAAAAAAACTTGATTTTATTCAAATTGATTGGATGATTGTGGTTTGCTATTGGTGGATCTCATGTGATTGACAAGTAGATCCCGCCCTCATACAGTAAACACCAATCAGAGAAGAGATTTCGTTGAAGAGGGAGGGTAATAAATTTTTTTATTACAATAATAATAATAATAATTATTATAATTATTATTATTATTATTACCACCATCATAATTTATTATTTACAAAATGAATACATTTAGTAAATGAATAATAAAACTTAATTAATTTCAATAAAATAATAATTTCATGGTGACTTGCAAAAAAACGCAACTAGTCACAGTACTAATATAGCCTCAGAATTATAGATGATAATTCTAGTTATCAAAAAGATGGACTAATGACCGTTCAACCATCTCAATCCAGCATCTGTTCATTTTGTGATCTGATTGGTCAGTTCTTATGGTCTTATCTTTCAGATAAGAATAATACACACACACACACACCTATGTTTAAACACTCATCCTGTTGTAAACTCAAGGTGTGATCCGGTTAGTTTGGCCACACTTACCGGAGCAGCTCCAGCTGTCTCACGAGGCTTTCCCGCTCCTTCTGCATGTTTCGGGACACTTTCAGGACTTCTCTGTAACAGTCAAACATGAAAACACATGAGCAAGTTACATGAGCAGCAAATGTTTGTTTCTCTTTATTACTGTAATAGTAGAATTTATTACTGCAATTAAAGATTCTTTATTGGCATTGATGGTTCCATGATAAAGCTGTAGGACGTACATTGTGTTCATGCACACACGCCTGAAGCCCCAGACCAACAAATTGATAAAACTTCTGCTGATCATCAGTTTAGACATTTAATCAGTAGTGCCCGACTCATTTTTGTTAATGCTTCATTTGAGGTTTTATTTTGAAATTTTAAAAGGATCACTTTAAAATGGACTTATTTTACAGCTTTCCTCGGAGTTAGGCAGTTGAGTTTTATCATTTTTGAAACCATTCAGTTGATCACCGGGCCTGTCAGGAGCACTTTTAGCTTAGCATAAATAATTGAATCGGATTAGACCATTAGCATCTCACGCAAATTTTTTTATAAAAGAATTTTGATCATTTTACCAATTTGAAAGCTATACTATTTGGTAGTTACATTGTGTACTAAGACGGACAGAAAATAAAAAGTTGCAATTTTCCAGGCTGATATGACTAATAGCTACACTCTCATTCCAGCGTAATAATCAAGGAACTTTGTTGTCGTACCATGGCTGCAGCAGGCACAATGATATTAGCAAAACATTAACATTAATGAAACATTAGCGGAATGCTAATGGTCTAATCCGATTCAATGATTTATGCTAAGCTAAGATCAAAGTGCTCCCAATAGACTGGAGATCAGAAGAATGGATTCAAAAATGGTAAAACTCAACAGTTTACCTCTAGGGGAGCTGTAAAATAAGCTTATTTCCACTAAAACGTGGAGTGTTACTTTAAGAACTGCCCAAAATATCTGATAATTGTTCATGTCCTGACATGAAAAAACTGTACTGGTCTTTTTCACCCGACTGTGGAAGTAATAACTCAATGCATTTTGAGATGCAAGCGCACCTCTCTTTCCCCCTCTGCTGTTGTTTGATGGTGTTCTGCAGTTGTTGTAGTTGGCTCAGTGAGTTCTGGAGCTCCTCTCGGCTCTGCTCCAGCTGATCCTGAAGCTGCTGGTTTACGTTCTGCAGTCGCCGGTTCTCCCCACGAGCATCAGCCTGGTCACTGCTCAGAGAGTTGATTCTGCTCTCCAACTACACCCACGCACATGGGGTAAGACAGACGTACTGCTGTTTAAAGGGGACCCATTATGCCCCTTTTTACAAGATGTAAAATAAGTCTCTGACGTCCGTAGAGTGTGTATGTGAAGTTTCAGCTCAAAATACCACTGACTCTTTTATGCTTTGATCCTAATTGGGCCATTTTGGTGACTGTCGCTTTAAATTCAACTGAGTGTGCTCTTTTCAAAAGAGGGCGGAGCTACAAATGCCTATGTGTCAGCATAGTGGCAGATTCAAAAACAAGACTGACATCCTATGCTAATGAGGGAGAGATGGTCACTAGTGGGCGGGGCTTTCCCCCTCTGATGACACGTACAAAGGGAGAATGTCAATCAAATTTTTCTGCAGACTGTTTTTATCAAGTGTGATTATAAAAAATACAATTCATTAATTTTTACCATTAGAAGCTGGTTATATTCACACACTGCTGCCACACAACTGTTTAAACCCCTTATAAAAGTGATTTTTGCATAATAGCTCCCCTTTAAATAAATCAGACTAGTTGATGAGTGGATTATGAGTTTGTACCTCTCTCTGTTTGGTAAGCGTGAACTCAAGCTCTTGTTCTCGTGTCCTCAGCTCCTGCAGCAGCTGCTCTTTCTTGTCTCCTTGCTTCATACTGTCCTTCATCACAGAGCAGACCAACACCACCATAATCAGCATCACATCACCATTATGAACCTCATTATTATTTAGCATCATATTAAAAATCACCATCATTATAAATATTAACCCCATCATTAGCATTAGCAATCACTGGTATTATAATCATTATAACACTATTATTATCCTCAGCATTACCACTATATTCAATATGTGGTTGCTAGGGTGTTGCTAAGCACTCACTAAAGTATGTGCAGCTGACTGAGTATTTTTAACAAGCTCTAGTGATTGGCTGCAGCAGGCGCAAAGATATTATGCAGCACCAAAAGTATTTTCCCCAGTTAGTAAGAGTGTGACGTTTTACAAAGTTGTTGGTTCTGTTTGTATCATGGTTCTGTGGTCACAGTTTTTATTTTACATTGTAAAAAAATACATGGCGTTATAATCTACCATTTACAGTATTATAAAAGTTATTATACAGAAAAGTTATATACAGAAAGTTATTCTCAAGGCCATGTATTCTGATTTCAGTCTAATGGTGCGTTCACACCAGACGAGTGTCGTGAGTGATTTACATGTTAAATCAATGCAAAGACGTGAATAGACATCCTGTGGCACGATTCATGCGAAATGGTGGCACGACTGAAGCAGCACGAATTAACCAATTAACCGCGTTAACCAATCAGGAGCTTGCTCTCGTATGGGTGTGATTATGATGTAGCACCTGTAGTTCGTGTCCTGAGGGGACGGAAGTACCAAAAGCTTCCATCAACCAGGTATAGTTTCTGGAGGACGAATCTACGCTGAACGAATCTACACTGTTTTTCAGCCTTCCTACAGCACAGCTACTCTCTCAATAAAATCCATGTTAGCCATTTAGCAATGAAGCTAAAGTCACCGGGCAGACAGAAGCCCATGACGCGAATCCACGTCTATTGTGAAGTGAATTGGAAGTGTGAATGAAGTGAGTAAACTCAAAATGTTTTATGCATCTATTTACGTGCGAATAAATTTATTTGCGCATGCCACGTCTGGTGTGAACACAGCATTAGAGTTTTAATTTAACCTTTTGTTGTTCATAATTTTGGCTGCTGTCCTATAAAACAGGGGTTCTCAACCTTTTTCACTTCTTTCACTTCACTTTTTCAGTCCACTTCTTTCTTCGATCAATTTTTGAAGGCCCACCTGTATAATTTTATATATATAAAAAAAAAAAAAAAAACATACACAGATTCAAAGAGAACCACAGGTCAACAGGGAGATTGCAAAAGACCAGCTTCTGCTTTAAACTGGACTGACTGAATATCTACTAGCCTATTAAATATCTGCTATTCATAAATATACAGACAAATGTAAAACACCCTAAATCTGTTGAAACGCGTTGATCTCATGGCGGTTGAGTTTGCAGCTGGATGTTATTGGGAGATCGCTCAGCTCCGCCAGAGCACGTCGGAAGCTCATATGCAGGTTTAGTTTAAATCCTATGGCAGAAACACCATTGAGCCTCGCTAGATTCTCCTGTATGGGCACGCATCCATTATATAACACTCACAGGACATTTGGACAATTATGCGGATATATTAAATAGTTCACACAAAAATACACAAAGAGGGACTTTCACTTCACGCAGTTTGTGAATGAACAGACTTACGTGTACTAGTTGCAGACGCGATCATGAGGCTGTTTTTGAGTAATCAATCAGAGAACAGGAGAAAGTGCATTACTTCGATTATTTTAATATAGCATATTAATAATGAAATCCAAAAATTATAGTATAATATTGAGAGTTCATTTTAAGCTATCTCGCGGCCCACCTGCAGGAGGATTCCTGAGGCCCACTGGTTGAGAATCCCTGCATTCTTCCACTAATGTGTATTTTAACTGTAGACTTTTGGAAAAGATGCTAATGGTCTAATCCGATTCAATGATTTATGCTAAGCTAAGCTAAAAGTGTTCCCACCAGACCTGGAGATCGGCTGAATCGATAAAAAAAAATGGTTTAACTCTAGGAGTAAAACGAGCCTATTTCTAAAAAAAGTAAAGTGTTTCCTTAACTTAAACATTCATTCATTTTCCTTTGGCATAGTCTGTATTTCAGAGGTTGCCACAGCGGAATGAACCGCCAACTATTCCGGCATATGTTTTACACAGCGGACACCCTTCCAGCCGCAGCCCAGTACTGGGAGACACCCATGCACACTCACATTCACACACACACTCATACACTACGACCAATTTAGTTTATTCAATTCACCTATAGCGCATGTGTTTGGACTGTGGGGGAAACCAGAGCACCCGGAGGAAACCCACGCCAACACGGGGAGAACATGCAAACTCCACACAGAAATGCCAACTGACCCAGCCGGGACTCGAACCAGCAACCTTCCTGCTGTGAGGCGACAGTACTAACCACTGATCCACCGTACCATCTTAACTTGAATATGTATGTCACATTCACAGTGTGTGTGTTTACCAGAGCTTGTCGTTTCTCCCTCTCTTCTTTTAACTGACTCTCCATGTCTTCATACATGGACCGAACCACTCGGTCGTGATCCTCCTCTCTCCTGCAGGACATTTAAACTCTCAGCACATCCAGTAAATGGGTTTATTTTACAAAAAGTTGGATGAGCGAAGTGAGGGCTGACCTGCGTAGCGCATGCTCTAGATTGTCTTTCTCTTTGAGTGCATCCTGAAGATGAGACACGGTATAGGACAGGACCTCCTCCAAAACACCCAGCAGCTCAGGTTTGTCCCTCTGGAGCTCACACCACAGACCACACAACTCCCACTGACTAACACACGGAGAGACATGGCCAACAAATAAATCACTATCATAGGAAACAGCTGAAATAAATACAGTTAAGCACTTAAATACTTTAGGATACATACAGCATGTATTAGGCAGAGTGGTAAGATGGTAAGTGGTTGCTAGGCTGTCGTTAAGCAGGGTTTTGGGTAGTTGTCAAGGTGATGTTAAGAATCTTTGAGTGGTTGCTAGGCTTTTTCTAGGGTGTTGCTAGAGCATTTCAAGAACTCCC
>CAIGQV010017386.1:36241334-36266669 GCA_903798115.1 Danio jaintianensis
CTTGGCCACACTACACTTCACTTCACTTCACTTCACTTCACTTCAGTCACCAGATCTCAATCCAATAGAGCACCTTTGCGATGTGGTTGGAACGGGAGATTCGCATCATGGATGCATCAACTGCGTGATGCTATCATGTCAATATGGATTAAAATCTCTGAGGATTATTTCCAGTAGCTTGTTGAATCTATGCCATGAAGGATTAAGGCAGTTCTGAAGGCAAAAGGGGGTCCAACCCGGTACTTGTAAGGTGTACCTAATAAAGTGGCCGGTGAGTGTGTATAATGTGAAATAAAGTGAAAAATAAATTTTGTCTTCAACTGTATATAGCAAAATCATCATTCCCCTTTAAGTTTATTGTGCACTCTTAGTAGAACTAGTCATTGCTTTGAAACCATCATCATCATCATCATATAAGGTCTTCTTACCTGCATGTCTCTCTTTGTGATGAATCCTTTCCCCTCTTTATCACAGAGCACAAAGAGCTCTTTAGCTTTGCTCATTCTGTCCTGTCTGTCTGCTCCAGGAGACGGAGTATCACTGGACGCTGATGACCTTGCTGTGCGACTGGGCAATGGGCTTCGCAGTGTGGATCTGGGGGACATCTGACCGCTGCCCGTCCCCTCCAGCACCACCCCGTCCTTCAGCCAGCCAGACATAACTGCAAAAAGACACACAACAAAGCCAAATCAAGATAAGAGATGGTCAAACCAGGTCAAAGCATAAGAAAACAGTCTTATCTGGCAGTTCTTCCCCCAATCAGCCTTGAGTCTGACAAGTGATACATAGCAAAACATTCTGTTAGTCTGGATTTCTGTTTTCTTTCCATCACAGCTCAGGGATTGTATGGGTAATGGAAATCCTTGAATTTCAACTGTTTGAAAAGTGCATAGATTTTGGATACAGAGCTTGAGAGAGAGAGAATTTTGATTTTAATGCCATATCAGCTTCTATGGCTGTCATGGCAAAAAAAAAAGATCAAGTTTACCACATTTTATAAATAACACTCTTTTCATTCATTCATTCATTCATTTCCTTTTCGGCTTAGTCCGTTTATTAATCTGGGGTCGCCACAGCGGAATGAACCGCCAACTTATCCAGCATATGTTTTACGCAGTGGATGCCCTTCCAGCTGCAACCCATCACTGGGAAACATCCACACACACTCATTCATTCATTCACACACACACACACACACACTACGGCCAATTCAGCTTACCCAACTCACCTATACCACATGTCTTTGGACTTGTGGGGGAAACCGGAGCACCCGGAGGAAACCCACGCCAACACGGGGAGAACATGATAACACTCTTTTATAATTATAAAAATATTGTAACAAAAGTCATCAACAGCAGTAAATACACAAGATAAAAATACATAAATAATAATAATGATAATATATAAGATAAAAATCTAAAACAGTTTTTTAAGGTTTACTTTTGAATTTTTTTTTACAATTTTGGAAGGATTCACATTTAAAAAATATTTCATTTAAAGTCTCTCCAGATAAAAATTGTTGTCTGATAACATTAAAAATACAGCATTCCACAAGAATATGTTTAACAGTTTGGTTTCTGCTGCAATATTGGCATTTTGGGGGTTCTTCTCCTTTAATGTAAATGTTCATGTGTGAGTCCTGTGTGTCTGATACGGCATCTTCTGTAAACAATCTCATTATGTCTTGAGTTGTAGCCTTTTATTAGTGGCTTTAAATCTGAAGGTGGGATTTTGATAAAGAGCTTGAAACTGCTCAAAATATGTACAGTAATTGTGTTGTTTTGATAATTTATAATTTGCTAATTAGCTAATAATAATTAACTATTTGAATGAACCCAGTCTGTGCCCTTTAAAGGGGACCTATTATGCAAAAATCACTTTTATAAGATGTTCGTTTGACAAGTTTGAGTGCTCCGAATCGCGCCCGGGCACGCTTCAGTTGGCCGGCTCTGGTCTGGTTGGAAGAGGTGTGCCAGAGCGTGGTTCGGTTGGGCTTTGGCGTCGTACACTTGTAGTGTGAGTGCAAAGCGCACCTGAGCGCGAAACTAAAGACGCGACGTCACTTTTAAGAGACTGTTTCATATGGATTTATTAATCATTCTTACTTTTCAATGGACACGAAATGTCATAGTCTATTAAAGACACAAACCCCTCGCTGCACGTCAGCTGATACCTTCAGCAAACCTCCTAATACATGCAGACTTTCATGAACATTTATGAGCATCAGAAGTGGTGGATCTGTTCAGCAAAAGATTTGACTACATGTCACTGCATCCCAAACAACTAAACATAATACAAAACAATATAACTAAAGCAATGTCCACTGTGCTGAGCGAGAGCGCTTCTCTTAACTGAACAGTCGCGTCATCAATGACGTAAGGATGCTCAGGCTCGGAAGGTAAAATGCAATGTGAGTGCTGGCCATCGGGGGAGAGGGGATGGGGACAATCGCACCCCGGTATGGTTCAAGGCCACCGTGCCTAGTGTGAGTACGCCCTAAGATGCATTATCAATTTTGAGTTTTAGATGCACAAATGAACATCGTCAGGGGCGGACTGGGACAGCATTTTCACCCGGGAAAAGTTATTGAAGCTCAATGACTTATTGAAGGTGGGGCGTGCGATCGGTAAGTGAAGAGCGGGGGAGCGGAGGGGGTCTCGGGTTTGCAATCGGTAAGTGAAGAGAGGGGGGGGGGGCGGGCAGGCAGAGTCCCGGTGGCAGGCCAGATTGACCGTCCCGGTGCTCCCTAAATGGCCAGTCCGCCCCTGAACATCGTAATCATAGACTGCCTTCTTCTGAGCCCCTTTAGACATTTTCAGTTTTTCACAGAGATGTTTTGTTTTGAATCTGCTGCTATGTAGCTCCACCCTCTTTTAAAAAGAGCACAATCTCATTTGAATTTAAAGCGACAGTCACCAAAACGGCACAATTTAAATCAAAGCCTAAAAGGGTCAGTTTCAGAGAGTTATAAAACATTATTTGTAGGATACATTGAGCTGAAACTTCACACAGACACTCTAGGGGCAACAGAGACTTACTTGCATCTTATATCTTGTAAAAAGGGGCATAATAGGTCCCCTTTAAGCAGTGGCAAAAGACAAAATGCATGGAGATTACCACTTCATGAGTGAACTATGCATGAAATTAAAATCAATATACATTTATGAAAGACAACACATTAGGACAGTAAATGACAGTAATTCAATGTTGAGCTTGGGGCAAACATGCTATAAAATATTCCTTAAAATACTATCCAATAAAAAAATACTATGAAATAGCATATATAATGTGATGATATATATATGCATTTAAATATGTAAATGTAATCTACCACATTTCAAAGTTTGAAAACCTGGAAAGTGCATGAAAAGTGCTTAAATTTGACTTTGGAAAAGGTGTAAGAATCCTATCATTGGTCCAAAATCCTGTTTCAAATACCTGTGCATTAAACATTAAATGTGTTCGAAATGCCAGATAGATTATTAACCATGTACTCAGTTAATATTGCATTATTATTACTGCACTTCAAACTGTGGTTGGTTAAATAGTGACTTTACTTAGTAATCTTTACTAGTGGAATATGCTGAGGGCATGTGAAATATCCTGCTTCTTAATACATCTACAAATAAACATTAACCAAGAAGTCAAACATGTTATCCGACCCGAGACGCTTAATACAACTTGACCGTAAATGTAAATGTCATGTGTGTTTGTGCTGATAGTCTGTAGCCGTTTTGAACATGTGGTTTGGGACTAAAGAAAAGAGATCTCCACCCTCAGTAAATGTCCAGCAGGTTTGAATGACCTGCTTCACAAATTCAATAGCACAGAAAAAAAGATAGATATGAAAATATCTCCAAAAGAAGAAGAAAATGAATAAATAAATTACCCAAAATCTAAAAGAAACTGTATAGCAACATTCTTGCAACCACCAAACAGGGGCAAATTTGGGGGCCCTAAGCAATTGCAGGTATGGGGCCCTTGCATTGAAACTCAAAACATTCTCTTTCTCTATAGATATTTTCTTTCTCTATAGATATTTTTTTTCTCTCTGTAGATTCTTTATTTTTTTTGTAAATAAACTGCATGTTAAAAATATATTTTAAGTGGAACCTTCATCTTCTTAATGTAAAATTAAATACAATAAATTCACAAATAAAAAAACAAATTCACAAACAAACTATGTACAGTTAATTAGCCATATTTGTGATTTAGATTTTAATATTTGCATGTGCAGTATGAAAGGAACGTTCCACTATTCATGGAGGTTTTGAAAAGAAATAATCCTAATGGTTCTAGACAGATTTTACTAAGTTATAAAAGAGCTATATGATTAATATGGCATTGTTCGGGGCCCCCTAATTCCCTGGGGCCCTAAGCGGCTGCTTACCTCGCCTATGGTTAAGTCCGCCCCTGCCACCAAAATACTAGCAACTACATTTTAACACCCACCTAGAATACACTTCCAATTAGGGCAGGGCGATATGACAAAAATCTCACATCAGGATATAAGTCATCTCATATCTTGATGACGGTATATATAACAGTCAATTCAATCAATTAATAGTTATATATATATATATATATTGACCACATGTAAATTTACAATTTATAGTATATACTCAGAAATTTACTTATTCATATTTCTCACTTTATTTAGAACTTTGGGGCAAATGTTTGATCAAAAATGTAGAAATATAAAATAAATATTAATTAAATATAAAACATTTTTCTAAGACTAATGATTACAGGTCCAACATAAAAATAAAAACATCACTAAATAAAATGCACAGTTTTGCTTCCAAGATTGCAGTTTTCTCATGATTCCAACCACTAAACATCACTCAAGCAACTGTCCTAACAACATTTCAAGAACTGTTTGACCAGGCTATTGAATAAAGCTAATAATATTGTAAATAATGTTCAGTTTCTTACACGGCGTGATCGTTTAACTTCACAAGACCTCAGTGTGTCATCAGGAGCCATGGATATTGATTTGGACTCGTTTGTATGCGTTTATTTTTAATCTAAAAACCTGTCACCATTCACTGCCATTATATCAATCTCCAATGATCACAGATTCAGCTCAAAATCATCTTTAATGTTCTACTGAAGGGGCGGCACGATGGCTCAGTTGTCAGAACTGTTGCCTTAGAGCAAGAAGGTCGCTGGTTTGAGTCCCGGCTGGGCCAATTGGCGTTTCTGTGTGGAGTTTGCATGTTCTCCCTGTGTTGGCGTGTTTTTTTGAGTGACCTGTCCCCTTAAGGAGTTAATAACAATATATTCCTCAATCACTAATTGAGCCACACAAAAAATGATTCCCAGCCACATTGTTGACAATTTGCTGAATGCAAAAAGCCAATGTGACAATGACGAAGTGTTATATAATCTGCAAACACAGCAGCAACAGCAAACATGGGGATTTCACACACACACACACACACACACACACACACACACACACACACACACGCACACACACATGGACGTGGCAGTCAGATTCAGATAGGTTCAGACCTCTCAGTGGTCAAACTACAGTCAACATTTACTTATGTAGACGTAAGATAACTATCTAAACACACACAATCATGTCTCCTTATATATACACAGTTGAACTCTAAATTATTCGCCCTCCTGTGAATTGTTTTTTAAATATTTGGCAAATGATGTTTAACAGATTCAGACATTTTTCGCAGTATTTCCTATAATATTTTTTCTTCTGGAGAAAGTCTAATTTGTTTTATTTCGGCTAGAATAAAAGCAGTTTTTAATTTTTTAACACCATTTTAAGGTCACTATTATTAGCCCCCTTAAGCAAAATTTGTTTTGGATGTCTACAGAACAAACCACTGTTATACAATGACTTGCCTAATTACTCTAACTTGCCTAATTAACCTAGTTAAGCCTTTAAATGTCACTTTAAGCTGAATACTATTCATTCATTCATTTTCTTTTCGGCTTAGTCCCTTCATTAATCTGGGGTCGCCACAGCGAAATGAACCGCCAACTTATCCAGCATATGTTTTACACAGCGGATGCCAGCTGCAATCAAACACTGGGAAAAGCGTGTGTTGAAAAAATCTTCTTTCCATTAAACAGAAAATGGGGAAAAATATACTAATTCTGGGGCTATAGGGCTAATAATTCTGACTTCAACTGTATATATATTTTTTTATTTCCATTGATCTCCAGGATGTGCAGAGCGAAACAGGATGAAGTCATGTGACACGGCTGCAGGATGGAGTCATGTGACATGACTGTGTGTTTAAAAACAAAGTAAGATGCAAATACAGAGTTTAGCTGGGTTTACATAGACAGCATTCAGAGCTCTTACTCACGATCACGAGTTTGGGGGAAACACCACCATATTCAGTGACCGCAGCTCTTATAAAACATCACCGATTTGCATAATAAATTAATGGTTTGGGTTGTGGTCGGAATGATAGCTTAGAGTGATTATGAGTGATTTGAATCAAGGTCATATAGTGCATGGGTCATATAAAACTGCAGAGGAGAAAAAAAAAATAGGGGTGGCACGGTGGCTCAGTGGTTAGCACTGTAGCCTCACAGCAAGAAGGTCACTGGTTCGAGTCCTGGTTGGGCCAGTTGGCATTTCTGTGTGGAGTTTGCATGTTCTCCCCGTGTTGGCGTGGGTTTCCTCCGGGTGCTCCGATTTCCCCCACAGTCCAAACACATGCGCTATAGGTGAATTGGATGAAATTGGCCGTAATGTACGAATGTGTGTGTGAATGTAAGAGAGTATGTGTGTTTCCCAGTACTGGGTTGCAGCTGGAAGGGCATCCGCTGTGTAAAACATATGCTGGATAAGTTGGCGGTTCATTCCGCTGTGGCGACCCCTGATAAATAAGGGACTAAGCCGAAGGAAAATGAGTGAATGAAAAAATATATTTAATTTTTCTCCTTTACAAATGTTACACACACACATATATATATATATAATAATAATAATAATAAAATACATAAAATATTATATAATAATAATATAAAATGTTTAAAACTAGCCAGTATTTCTGCTAGTTGGCAAGTAATATTTCTCACTGAATGTTAATTTACAAGTACCAAAGAAACAAACAAAAAAGCTAATAATTATATATATATATAGTATTTAATATTTTTATACTTTTTATTGTGTATAGTCTTTTTATTTGTAAAACAAAAATGAAAATTACTAAAACTGCAATTATTTATAATTGAAAATTATATATTTTCAATTTTGTTTTAAATACTTTAAATAGCATTATTTAACATTCAGATCTTTTTTATAGTATTGCACATTAATTTAAGTGGTCAATTATTGCACATTATTTATTTCAGCTAAGGAAAATATAAATATTTCTCATTTTCATTTCCTTTAGCTTGATGTAAATACAATTAAAAAGTAAACAAAAGAACTTAAAAAATAGGATAAATATTTATAAATATATACGATATGATCAATCGAAAATATGATAAAAAATAAATGGATAAACATGAAAATTTATTCAAACTATTAATAAATACACAGCAGCATCTCAATAATATTCAAGTCAATTTTAATACTTAAATATTTAATATTATACTCAAAATATTTAAGTTTAAATAACATTAAAATATTTACAAAAATTATTTTGTTTCTTAATTTTTCAACATTTGTAAAACAAAAATGCGCTGCTGCCATACAGGTATTTGACTGGCCTGTCTGCAGTCCCAACCTGTCTCCAATAGAGAATGTGTGCCGCATTTTGAAGCGCAAAATGCAACAACGAAGACCCCGTACTATTGCCTTAACCTTAAGACTTAAGACTGCTACCTTAAGACTTGTTTGCAGGAAGAATGAGACAAAATTACACCTCAAACACTTCATCACTTGGTGTCTTCAGTTCCTAAACGTCTTTTAGGTGTTGTGCAAAGCAATGGCAACATTACAAAGTGGTAAATGCTTTAATTCTAAATGTTAAATTACTACTTTAAATTGCACTTCCAAGTAATTTCAGCTTGCATTAAACTGACTTGAAACGTCAAGTTTAACCTCATACAAGTTTCAAACTTAACATGATTAACTTATTTTTGTAAGCTAAAATAACACAAACACAATCGTGTCTCATTTATTGATCATAATTTTTAACATTGCCCCTGAAAGCAAATTTGCACTTTTTGTTTTTTCATATTATCATTTCCCTAATTCATACACATATTTAATTTAAGTGCGCTTTAAAAGCACAAAGCAGTAATACTGATTCCACGACTTGCGATATGTGAGAATATACCAAAATATATGGGCATGGCATGTTTACACCTGCAATAAAGCCATGGAGGAATTGCAACACTCAAGATCAAATAAACTTCCAGAGTTTGCAGCAATTACACACAAATATCATCTGAAAGATAATGTCAGGCAGCCATATGTCAACTTCAGATAAGAGTTTTGCACCGTGTTTAAGAAAATCATACACTACGAAAGCTAAATCATATTCCTTTCCCTCACTTTCAACAAAAAAAAAGTCCTGTCACACAAGATAAATCATTAATTTGGTTCAACAAAACTGCAAACACACTAAGAAAACGCTGTAATGTGACTGAAAACACATGTGGAGTGACCTACTTCTTGCATTCAAAACACTATGAATACATTTCAGAGTGAAGTATATTAACATGAAGCGTTTATACTTTAACATACTGACTATATATTGAATTTGGACTCCAATAATCAATAATAAAATCAATAATGGACTCAAAACAAATAATAAAAAGTATCATAGTAACAGTATATGATGGTAGCTTACAACTACTTCTGTTTACAATCTACATTTGCTGTGGTTTTTCAAATGTATCGCTGTGTATTTACATAAAATAGCTTGGTAGATGTCTAGAAAATATGATAATACCCTAATATTATTTTTGTAAAGTATACGAAGTGCGTGTATAATATCAGTTTTAACTAAGTTGTCGATCACTTTAGAGCAAATGTTGATATTATGCACAATTTAAACTGTACGTCAGCAGTCCACTTTTCATTAAAGAACTGAAAACTAGCGTTAAATTGAATTTGTAATCAATTAATATGTCACTAACATTAATAAGTCGAAGAAATAAGATACAGAACATACCAGAAATGTGATGCTACGTCGCTCAGGGGTGAAGCGCATGTCACCTGACGACTGCAGGTGTTTTATACCGGCTGTGAAATTACGTTATCAACCGCCAGGGGGCAGTAGAGAATCAGGAATACCGTATTACATATAATAAGCGCTATTTATTATTATTATTATTTACAGTTTTTACAGTCTGGTTTGGCCCAAAAACACAGCAGAAATTAAGAAGCGTATTATATTATATATGTGCATAGATTTGTGATAAAAAACAAACTTAAAAAAATGGTTTAGGTCTGGGGTTTTCTGTCTTTTTATGTACCAAATATGATAATCATTGTGTGAGGATTCCCATGCTAACACGTCAAAGGCGTTTGTAAAGTATATAAACATATAACCTTGTAAAAACACCCAATTTGCACTGTGAAAAAATCATGTTATACATATTATGAATGGGTAAAACTATTTATTTACAGATTTTATTTACTAGTTAAATGTATTATAATATTTAATAAGCAAATAAATTATATATAATAGTTGTTTTCATTATTTGCATTATTATTTTATAACAAATACCAGTTTGCCGGTAAAATAGTACAAATGAATGGCTCCAAATGCCATTTGTTCATATTAAGACTAAGATAGATATACTATTTTATTTGTATTATTATTATTATTATGATTACTACTACTATTGTTGTTATTATTTAGAGATATGCATAATATCTGCCTTTGTTTGATGTTTTTTACCATTTTTTACGTGTCTTCAGGTTATTTTACCTGTCCGAGATTATTCCATTATGCTGCCTGATATTCAGAGTGACTTTTATTATGTTTTACATTTAATTATATTTAGCATTAGCGAATAATCCACCAACATATGCAACAAAGAGTAACTAAAGTTGCTAAATAAGATTCCTCTGTCTCCTATACTATCGTTTTTACGGTCACCGGATTCTTGCGCCGTTGCTACGGGAGACGCGGTAGCGCTCGTGCACGTCTGTAGCTCGCGTTCTCCTCAAGTCAGAAACTCCGCTACAATCACGCGAATTCAAGATGGTTTTACTATTCAGTCGGATAATTTCATAGTTCATACGGAATTAAGGACCACCATGTCTACATTTCGACCTAAACTGGTGTGAAGGTTTGTAAAATTGTAATGATGTGTGCTCTTGGTTAGCAGTTAGCCGTTTAGCAGGTTAAATCTCTTGTTGATCTGAACACACAAACAGCTCAGACTCGGTAACGTTATTTAAGGAAAGAAACTGCAGGTGAATAAGGTTACAAATAAACTAATGATTTTAATCACACTTTCCTAGTTAATTGCCTTCTCTACCAAATGGTTGACCATATTTTGACTGTTTTAAGTAATGGTTTACACTACACAGCATTGATGGTTTACAAAAGAATCAAACAAACTTAATCCTGTTGCACTACCACACTTGATTTTATTGTAGAAAACAAACAAGAAAACATGTTAAACATGAGAATCTGAAATATTTGATGGCATACTTCAAAAAATTAAGATGATTTAGTGTTCAAAAATGTTTTATTTTGATTATGTTTTTAAATAAATTGGTCTTACACTTCATATTTTCTGATTTTCGTAGCATATGTATTAATTCCGGTACTTTTACCATAAAACGACATATCAACCATTTGGTAGAGGTTGATATTTTAGAAATTATGGGATGTGTTGAAAAACAAATGCATTAAGTGTGTTAACTAGTGACATTAGGAGTTAAGAGATGCAATCCCAAAAGAAAAATTCTTGGTGGGGCAGTTAAAGGGTTAAGAGCTGGAAACATTTTTGTTTTCTAAAATACCATGTTTAAAATGAGCAAATTGCAATTATATTATTAAATATGCACCATTTTTTGGCAAATATAAACAAAGCTTTTACAGAGGGGATTTTTGGGAACATCTTTTTATCATTCCACAATTCACAAAATACTGCAAACAGTCAGAAAAAAGAAAAAATGTAGAGAAAAAGATTGCATATTGTCAAGCAAATTACTTATGAACATATCCCTCAGTAACAACCTTAAGTTAGATATTAAAAAAACTGTAAAGTTTCATAAGTTTAAGTTCTGCTGAAGTGGGGATTCATGAGGATAAAAACCTTATAAAATAAGTATTGTAGTTGAAATCTAGACACTGATTGAAAAAGTGTGATCAAATAAACACTTAAGCACTTACATTTTGGATGTTTTCTTTACATTATACTGAAGAAAAGTATGAAAATCCCCCCCAAAAAAGCTCAAAATCTCAAAATTGACTGGTGCATGAAAAAATGTCTGCAAGAACCTCAGTTAAAAATGCTTTATAGATGTCTTATTGTAGACACTTAATTACCTGTAACTTGAGTCTATTAGAATTACTACTTTATTAATGTGATTTGTAAACAAATGGATAAACTTTCAACATGACAGTCATGTTTACCCTCACAAGCTCTGAGAGATTTCCCACCAGAACTCAGTGAACTCTAGAGCTGAATCAACAGATAATCTCGTGCCTTCTGTCATTATATACACAATCAAATTAATTGCTCAGGACTCGTCATACTGCAGTTATTTCATGGCGAACGAGTCACGAGTGTTGAAGGAGCTGTTGTCTCTGTAATCTCTTTGTTTAGGCTCTGTGGAGTTTTGAATCAGACGGAGATTAGAGATGCCCAGAGTGTCTCATCTCCTCCTGCACTCAGTGAAATTAAGCCGTAATCCCTTCAGTGGCCTGCTGCTCTTCCTGTGTAACACCTTGGAGAACCAGAGCTGAAGGACTCGCTCACACCAGGCCAGTGTGACAGGACACTGCAGGAGTCAACGCGTGAGTACATGCACACTAGATAGATAGATTGATACGATAGACAGATTAATACAATAGATAGATGTATATTTAATAGATAGACAGCCAGGCATGTTAGAGAGTTTTGAATAGATATACATTCAGCAGATCAATAGATTTGATACATAAACGGATGGATACATATTCCATCTAGATAGATAGATAGATAGATAGATAGATAGTAGAGAGTTTTGGATAGATATACATTCAGCAGATCAATAGATATAGGCATTTGATACATAAACAGATGGATATATATTCCATCCGCATAGATAGAATAGATAGATAGATAGATAGATAGATAGATAGATAGATAGATAGATAGATAGATGCATATATAATAGATAGATAGACAGATGGTAGAGAGTTTTGGGTATGTATACATTCAGCAGATCAATAGATTTGATACAAAAACAGATGGACATATTCCATTCATATGATAGACAGACAGATACATACATGCATACATTTTCTCAAATTATTGCTTATTTCCTCAAATGTTTTGGACCTAAGACAGATCCCTGCGGTACACCTCACGTTATGTGATAGATAGATAGATGGATAGATAGATATCTGCTTCTCCTTTCTACATTAAAGATTAATAGAAGAGGCTTTGACATTTGAGATTATATTGCAGTTTGTGAAGGTGAAGTTGTGTTTAATTCTTTTAGTTTTTTCTTATGTGATTTTCTCTTCTGCACAGTGTGTTCAGGAGGATCATCTGAAGCCGCTCTGATGAGGAGTCCAGCTCTTTAGGAACAGTAATAATCAGCTGAGCATCTGGATGTTCACTCGTCCCTTTCTCCAGCATGGCTGACCTCTGGATTAAACCGCCTCTCCAGGAATCAGATTTGTGGTCTGCTGGTTTCCCGTGGAGCAGTCAGAAGCGGGATGGAGTTTCGTTCAAATAATCAGAGTCTCCTGATCTCCATGTGGTGTGGTCTGCTGGAGGCCTGTGGCGTCGCCGTGCTCTGATAAAGTTCACATCGCTGCAGAAATGCTCCAGACCAATAACTACTCGCTGGTTCTTCTGATCCAGCTGGCTCTGCTCACCTTTGACCTGTTCGTCAACTCCTTCAGTGAGCTGCTGCGGTCCGCGCCGGTCATCCAGCTCGTGCTCTTCATGTGAGAATACACTCAAAACAGCACATGAAAACTGATATGCTCATAACTCATTTACCTGACTCATCCCAGAATTCTGGGCACATTTAAAGGATTTTCCATTTATTTTCTTTAAAGTCAGCATAAACTGGAAGCTGGGAACGTTTTTTTTTCCCCGTATTGTTACTACCGGCATGGGCTGATATAAGATTCTGACGGTATGATAACCTTGGATAAAAGCATCACGGTACCACGGTTTTGTGATCACTGCTCTAAAATATATTCTTTTTAAATGTCTGGGTTAAAAAATAAAGCAACTTTTTTTCCCTATTGAACAAAATATATTTTATTTTAAGAAATATAAAAAATATTTTGGAACAGTAAACCTGTCAGGCTAAATAATTCAAATGAATCATTGACTTTCATTAGTTTCAAAAACACAGATTTCTTTACAATTTAAAATGCCGTCTTTGGATATCTTTCTTTTTTCGGATATAAAGTAACCCACCAATAAGGGGAGAACATGCAAACTCCATACAGAAATGCCAACTGACCCAGCCGGGGCTCGAACCAGCGACCTTCTTGCTGTGAGGTGATCGTGCTACCCACTGTGACGCCGACTGGTTATTGTCTCATGCCTAATTGTGTCGCAGTTATTATTATTAAGTTATAGAAGCTTTATCTAGGAGAAGCCCAAATTTTCACCAACATTTATACCGATAACCTGCAAATGCGAGTCAATTTTGTTTATAAGACTTTATTAATAAATCAGTTTATTATTTATGTCAATGGAAACTTAAAACTCACATATAATCCTCAGAAGATGCAGCATTTTGACTCATTTCTATTTCTGCTGCATGAGATGAAGTCACATTTATAATTGTTTGGCTCATTATTGGTCTGTCTGGATGCCGTTAAATCTGCTGTAAGGACTTGTTTCACACATGAGCACCTCAGTAAACCCAGGAGGAAATGCAGGTGAATGAAATGAAATCAGCATAAGGAGCAAAAATCTAGCTGTGATGATGGGTTAAAGCTAAAGTTATTTATGACCTTACACTGTACTCTGATGAAGCAAAATTTTTACATTGTTGGCTTATTTGGCAAAACTGGTTTAAAGGGACAGTTCACACAAAAAAAATGACAATTTTACTCAACCTCTATCCACATCTGCCAAACCTGTTTGAGTTGTTTTCTTCTGTTGAACACAAAAGGAAGATATACTGAAGAATGCTGGAAAAAAAACAACCATTGACTTCCATAATATTTCTGTTCCTACAATGAAAGTCAATGGCTGCTGGCTGTCCAACATTCTTCAGAATATCTTGTTTTGTGTTCAACAGAAGAAAGAAACTCAAATACAGTTTGGAACCACTTAAAGGGGAGTAAAAATGCCAGACTTTTCATTTTTGGGTGAACTATCCCTTTAAGGACATGAATGCAAACACACTCAACGCTTGACTGTTTTTCATACGGTTGATGTGTCTGGTTTTCCACAGAATCCAGGACATCGGGATCCTGTTTAACGTGATCATCATCCTCCTGATGATGTTCAACACGTACGTGTTTCAGGTGGGGCTGGTGTCGCTGTTACTGGAGCGCTTCAGAGCCATGCTGATGCTGTCTGCTCTCTACCTGACCCTCAGCATCTGCTTCCACTGCTGGGTCATGGTGAGTCAATACACACCCAGATAGGTTTTCATGTCTTTAGGAGACTTCACGTAGACATTTTCTACTGTATACTCTGTTCTCTTCCCCCAACACTCACCGAGCCCTTTCTGCAGTTTTATAAAATAAATCAAATTTAATTCTGGATGGTTTATGAACCGTTTTCCTCATGGGGACCAAACAAAGTGTACATGTAGCAGAGGCCAGCTAGTGAAGTGCTGTGCAGGTAAACCTCACTCCTCTGACCTCTAAAGGTGCTCTAGCGACAGACGCTAGAGGCCATGGTCTTTAGCCTCCTTGGTAGAGCAACCGACCAGCGGGGTTACATACACACACAGTCAAGAATTACTGTATTATTATACTTAAGAGGGTATTTGGTCCCCACAACATAGTGAATACCAGGACACACACACACTGAAAGGTTTGTTTTTGTGAATCATGGGGGAAATAAGTATTCAACATGTCACCATTTTTCTCAGAAAACATATTTCTAAAGGTGCTGTTGACTTGAAATTTTCCCCAGATGTTGGTAACAACTAAAGAAATCCATATATGCAAACAAATGAAGTTCTGTGTAATAAACTGAAATGACGCAGGGAAAAAGTATTGAACACATGAAGAAAGGGAGGTGGTCGGCAGTAAAAGCCCAGACAGCAGCTGAAATCTCTCAGTAGTTCTTCAGCAACCCTCTGCCCTTCCTCAGTGTAAATGAATATCAGCTGCTTCAGTCCAACATCTACATTAGCAGGAGGATGAAGATGAAACCAGGGTGGACATTTCAGCAAGACAATGATCCAGAACACAGCCAAGCAAACTCTCAAATGCTTTCAGAGAAAGCAATCAAGCTGTAGAATGGCCCAGCCAATCACCTGACTCCAATCCAATAGAAAATACAAAATAAAGCTCAGATTTGATAGCCGAGACCCACAGAACCATCAAGATTTTGACACTCTGTTGAAGTCTGTGAAAAACTCACACCTGAGCAACGCATGCGACTTCATTCTCCATATGAGAGTCGTCTTTAAGCTGCAGCACCAAAAAATAATTTTATATAAAGTATTAAACACATTTCAGTAGTTCAGCACTTTCTCCTTCTGTAATTCCATTCTTATTACACACAACTCATTTTTCAGATTTTTTTTGTTTTGTTTTATTTTTATGTTTGTATTGTTTGGGTTTTTATCAAAATCTGCTTCAATTCCATGTCAACAGCTCCTTTAGAAAGATTATTCCCAGGAAAAAACATCACGTGTTCAATACTTATTTCCCCCGCTGTATATACCAGATCTATTACATATATTACACCAAAGTATTCCTTTAAACATTTACTTTTCTAAAACATTCCCATTTTCTTTATTCTGTTCATTTTCCATTATTAAATAATTGCTTGCATGGTTCGGGACTTGTAGAGCTGCGCATCGATGGATTTGCTCTTCAGTGTTTGGACTCTCAGCAGTGAAAATTAAACCACACTGAACTGAACTTAAACTCTAAAAACTGAACTGACACCATCTCAATTCACTATAATCTTCTATGTGAAGCTGCTTTGACACAATCTACATTGTAAAAGCGCTATAGAAATAAAGATGAATTGAATTGAATATTAAATGGGGCGACGCGGTGGCGCAGTGGGTAGCACGTTCGCCTCACAGCAAGAAGGTCGCTGGTTCGGGCCTCGGCTGGGTCAGTTGGCATTTCTGTGTGGAGTTTGCATGTTCTCCCCGTGTTCGCGTGGGTTTCCTCCGGGTGCATGCGGTATAGGTGATTTGGGTAAGCTAAAATTGTCTGTAGTGAATGAGTGTGTATGAATGTTTCCCAGTGATGGGTTGCAGCTGGAAGGGCATCTGGTGCGTAAAACATATGCTGGATAAGTTGGCGGTTCATCCCGCTGTGGCGACCCCAGATTAATAAAGGGACTAAGCCGAAAAGAAAATGAATGAATGAATGAATGAATATTAAATGCATTCGGCTTAAATGTATTATTGCAGAAAATGATTATTGAGTAATATGTGAATTTAAAACTAAAATCGAGCAGCATGGCATTAGCAACACCAAGGTTGTGGGTTTGATTCCCAGTAAAAAGCAAGAATTGATACCTTCAGTGTGTACTTTCAATGCAATGTAGAAGCATCTGCAAAATGCGTAAATATACTCATAGCTCTAATGTACTCCTCTTCCTTCATTCTGTTTATTTCTCCTGTTTAAATCCATGCTGCTGAAACTTTCCAGAAGATCATTATTTTATATCACATAACATACATTTTAAGTTTCCAAAATGTACATTTGTATTTATTTTCTGTCCCAAATTGATGATTAGCTTCATTTGCATTTGTAAAATACTAATTTTTCATATTATATCCGTTGTCCATCAGAACCTGCGGTGGATGGAGTCTAATCGATTCGTGTGGACGGATGGCCTGCAGGTTCTCTTTGTGTTTCAGAGAATCGGTAAGCAGCCAAACCTAGGATTGGATTTCACGAGGGTCACTGTCAGTGGTGTTAAGCAGGGTTTCTCAACCACGTTCCTGGAGGACCACCAGCACTGCATGTGTCCTTTGTCTGTCACACCCATTAAGCCTAGTTCACACTACAGGATTTTAACCCCGATTTGAGCCCGATTTGGAAGTTAACGAGCTCGCTGACAGATCGAGCTGTGATCGGGGGAAAATCTGCGGGTGCTCGGCAGTCTTTATGTGTGAACTACTGAACAACGCTCGCTGACGCGTCGCCGACAGCTCTCAGACGAAAATCCAGTATCTAGCATGCTGAATATTCCAGAGCAGTCAGCCGACTCGACCCCACGTGTGGTCAGATGTAGTGACGAGCTGCAGCCAATGAGAGAGCATATCAGCATGAGCTGAATGGCTGTGTGCTCAGGAGCTCAACAGAAACGTCTGTGATTGGCCAGAATGGGCATCGATGCACTCGCTTCATTCTGCGATTAACACGGACACGAGAGTTGGCTATATTAACAGTGGAACTAGAATATAAGACGTCATATTTACATTCAAAGCTTCTACTGAGATATTAAAATTAAGCTTTGAATGTCTGTCATCATATTTTATGACACCATTACACTAAAAATATTATATTTTTGGTAATACAACATATAAATATGTAGTTTCATTTTCACTTTCAAACAGGAGCTATTTCGCGGCACAGAATATGCTGTTTTGAAAGATATATCTGAAGTAAATTTATGTTTTTGCTATCAGAAAGTTATGTTTATGTTAGCAGGAAGTTGCAAGGCAAAAAAGGCACGCATATTTAAAGTCACGGCGAAAAGTAGCAGACATGCATGCAGTCATTTTGACCTATATGGTACTTAAAGGTAGAAATGCTCAATCAGTTCTTTTCTGTTTTGTAATTTTAAAAAAATGACAATGTTAGAAAGAAATACACAGATATTTAGGATCCTCCCTCAACATTTCATTGGCTGTGGTTTGGTAGCCTGACTGAGCTGCTGGGGGAACGAGTTGTTGTCAGATCATGTAGTGTGTGACCCCCCTCTTGTGGATCATTTACGTAGTGAACACCACAGCGATTTAAAGACACAAAATCAAGTCATGTAGTGTGAACGGCACAGCGATCTGCCGATGTTTAAAGTCATGTAGTGTGAGCTAGGCTTTACAGGTCTTTCAGTCTCTGCCAAAGAGCTGATGATCTGAATCAGGTGTGTTTGGTTAAGGAGACATGACAAATGTGTAGAGTTGGTGCTCCTCCAGGAACGTGGTTGAGAAACACCGAATGAATTGCCCCAAGGGAATTGATAAAGCTTTAAACTAAACACTGGTGTAAAGTAACAAATTACAAATACTCAAATGACTGTAATTGAGTAGTTTTTTTCTCAGGAATTGTACTTTACTAAATAGTAAAAAAAAAAAAACTTTCACTTGAGTACATTTTTAGTGCTGTATCTGTACTTTTACTCCACTATTTTCCTTCGACCTGCAGTCACTACTTTATTTTTTGCTTTATATTTTTTTATATTTGATTGGCTGAGTAGAATCAAAGAGTATAGACTACACAAGACGTGTCACTTGTATAGTATTGAATGGGGAAAAGTGTAACGGTCAATATGGCGAATGAAGCCCCGCCTTCTAGTACAGGAGCCAATCATCGATTGCTATAGACTGACGATTCTCTGGGGGAGGGGCTCAGACCAGACATGAGTTTCTGCAGATTTTGTGTGATTTGAATGTTTACAAATTAACTAAAGAGACAGTTGTTTAATTTTATTGATGATTCCTAATATGGAATGTAATGGTAAGCTTGGCAAGCAATTTTGGAGAATTTGATGTTTCAAACAGAATGCCTGAGCATAGGTATTTCAAAGATGGCCGCCAAGTGAAATGACTTGCCTTAAAGGGACTTTGGTAGAATAATCAGTCCTGTGATTCTCATCCAATCAAACGCGAGTAGAAAAATCACATCATGCAGAACAACCAAGACACTGGCGCTTTATAGATGTAGAAACATGTACAGTGTGAAGCATTAAAAGTGTCCAAGAAGACATAAAATCATCACACGCAACGATTGAGAGACTGTTTAGATGAAGATAATGATGATGATGATGTCAACTGTATGAGGACTGAAATCACCAAATAGACCTTAAACAATCATTAAATTCCCTACAGAATGTTACGTTTTCACACACACACACACACACACACACATGGACGAATAGCATGTAAACGCATCAGCCATTCGCATCGTAATACTCACTACTCTTGAGTACTTTTAAAGGGGCCACTTTTTACTCGTACTTTGAGTAATGTTACCAACAGATACTTTTACTTGCATTAAATTTTTTGAGCTGTTCAAACATCATCCGTCTTCTTGAAGTTAACCATTGCTCTTGTGTCTCCGCAGCTGCTGTGTTGTATTACTACTTCTACAAACGCACAACCGAGTATCTTGGAGACCCCAGACTTTACGAGGATTCTCCGTGGCTCCGTGATGCTTTCGCAAGAGCGCGGCAGTAAGGAGAGACTGGAGAAACCCAAATGATGCTCAAGGGATGCTAACATTGCACATTTATTCCACAAAACTCCAAAGCGTTTCAGGAGACCAAACTCATAATGGACTCGTTCAGAGCCTCGTCAGATTAAACAGAGGAAGGAGCAGAGGAAAGAAGAGCAACGAGAGGTAAAGCCGATCATGAAAGGTATACAATCACGTTTTTATCATAGCAAAAAACGATCTTAATGCCTCCACCAGGTGTAAAGCTACACTTAGTACTGCAGTTTTCTCTTCATGAGAGGGTTAGTTCACTCAAAAATTAAAATTATCCTGTGATTTACTCACTTTCAAGGGCATACTAGGGGTGTACATGACTTTCTACGTTCAGTTGAATTCAATTAGAGTTATATTAAAATGATCTTTGGCTTTTCTAGCTCTACAATAGCAACGGGCTGGTGTATTTCTTCAGGAGTCCAAAACAAGTCCAATAAAACGCATATATCCATGAATAAAAGTGCCTCATGTGGCTATGGGGCTGAATAAAGGTCTCCTGTAGCGAATCCATGCATTTTTGTAAGAAAAATATCTATATTTAAAACCTAAAATAATCATTTTTGTTCAACTTCCGTGAAATGATTGAGTGCAGCGCCATCTGTAGTTCATACAGAGCAACTGTAGTACAATTATAATGGTTTATTTGAATAAAAATTGTTTTGTTTGTTAAAAAAAACCCACAAAACTTCCAGCTTTATTTACTATTTAAGAGCATTTTTTGGTACATTAAGCACCATCAGCTGGACAGGAGTGTGCTTTGTTTGTCTCTTTTCACTGGGCTTGTTCAACTTCACACTCGAGATGGAAAAAATAGACTCCTGTCCAGCAGATGGCGCTAATGCACCACAAAAATGCACCTCAATGACAGAAGAAGACAACTTTTGCTGGAAGTTACACAAAACAGTTTCTAAAGTTTTAAATATGGATATTTCTCTTACAAAAATGCATGGATTTGCTAAAGATGTCATTTATTCATCCACCAAAGCTGCGTGAGGTACTTTTTTTATTATGAATTATGCACTTTATTGGACTACAAAAAAATAAAAGTGCCATTATAGAGCTGGAAAAGCCCAAGATGATTATTAATATCACTCTGACTGGACTCAACTAAACGAAGAATGTCATGTAGACTCCTAGGATGCTTTAAGTGTGAGTAAATATTTTGATCATTTTCAATTTTGTGTGAACTAACCCTTTAACTACTGGTTTCATAGATATCTTGTTGTGTATCGATTAGCGGCTAATGCCAAAAAGTGTTTTTCTGTTGTCTGGATCACTGCTGGAGCAGCGTTTGATTGTACATGTGAAACACGAGAGTTTGCCTTTGAAAAGACTAAGAGTGGAATTTGGACTATGGAGTTGTTTTTGTATACTGACCGATTTCTTCTTTTTTTAAACAGTTTATTTGTAATATTTTCATCCTCCAAACGTGACGCGTATTTTTAGTAAATTGTTGACGGAGCATCAACAAAGTGCCTCACGGTTTTCACCCAACACTACGCAGAGCGTCAGCGCACTTGTTATGCTGAAATTGTGATTTTATTCGTCTGTCACCGCTGATGTTGTTATAATAAACGTTTTTCATTGGACTGACTCGTGACTTTATGGAAGCCTGTCATGGAATTCAATGGAAAACAAATTCTATCAGGAAGAGCTTTTATCTCACAATTCTGATTTTCCTCTCACAAATCCAAATTTACGTCTTGCGATTTGTACGTTTTTCTCCCTCAGAATTCCACCTTAACACCTCACAATTCTTACTTTACTTAGGACGTACTCACACTAGGTACAGTTGCCTTGAACCGTGCTGAAGCGTGATTGTCCCCCCTCCCCTGACGTCCTGCACTCACACTGCATTTTACCTTCCGAGCCTGAGCACGCTATTATATTAGTTATATTGTTTTGTATTATGTTTAGTCGTTTGGGATGCAGTGACATGCTGTCAAATATTGTGCCGAACAGATTCAACACTTTTAAACTCAAAAGTTATCATGAAAGTCCTTGTGCTGCATGTATTAGGAGGTTTGCTGAAGGTATCAGCTGACGTGCAGCGAGGGGTTTGTGTCTTTAATAAACTATGACAGTTCACGTTCATTGAAAAGTAAGAATGATTAATAAATCCATATGAAACAGTCCCTTAAAAGTGACGTCGCGTATTCAGTTTCGCGCTCAGGTTCACTTTGCACTCACACTACAAGTGTACGACACCAAAGCCCAACCGAACCACGCTCTGGACCATCTCTTCCAACCGTGCCTAGGCCTGATTCGGAGCACTCACACTTGTCAAACGAACTGGGAAACGCTCCCAGGCACGGTTTGGATAGCGTAGTGTGAGTGCACCCTTATTCTGAGTTAAAATTGTGCATTTCTGACTTTTTCCCCCATCAGAATTCCGATTATCTCACAATTTATTTTTCCTTCTCAGACTTTACATCAAACTATTCTCACTTTTTTCCCTCTCAGATTTCAGTTCTCATCTTGCAATTGTTTTTTTTTTTTTGGTGAAAATTTGGGTTTTACATTTGGCAAGTGTTGTGCTTCTTCAGATTTCCAACGGTCTCAAAATTCATGATTCTGCCTCAGAAGTCCAAGTTTGCATCTTGCAGTTGTTTTTCTTCAGCTTTCTTTCTGCCTCTTGAGGCCGAGCACCGTCAAAAGTGTCTGCTGTGGCCTTATCTGGAGACGGGTGCCGATCTCCACACCGACAGACTGTTCTTTTCCGATCTGACAGATTAAGCTTGGATTGAGGTTTTACGCTCCACAAACAGCCCGCAGGACACAAATAGCATGCTATGTTTTCAAATACTCAGCCAACTCACCTCGTGTGTGTGTGTGTGTGTGTGTGTGTACTTAAACACACTAATGTTATTCTGCCAAACAGACTACTTTCAACAAAACCGTAACTTGTGTTTATTAAACCTCTGTACGACAATGTTGCGAGCAAATGATGGAAATACAGCATGATTCAATCCATTTGTATTGAATTATAAGAGCTTTAATTCTTGTGAAACTGTAAATGTAATGTTAAGTGTACATTTGATTTTATTTAATAGACACTTGTGCATATATAGTGACCTACACATGAGGATTAAACGATCTTAATATAGAGATTTAAATAAGGAAAATGATGCAAGCGTATCAAATGAAAACCAAGAATCACTGATGATTTTATTTCTAACAAAAATGGTTTTATTTGTGAAATATTAACCCACAATCCCACCAGTGCAAAATCCATCCAATATTCCGTTGTTTCTGTGACAAAGCTTGAAGTCCTGGGCAAAAAAATGTGTCTGATCAACCTGGAATGTTTTCCTGTACATGTCATTCCCATAACCTGGAAGAAACACACACAACAGATGTCATTATTATGGATAGGAAAAGGTTTCAGTCTGCAAAATTTACTCACATTTTTTAGATTAGATTCAACTTTATTGTCATTACACATGTATATGTACAAGGCAACGAAATGCAGTTTAGGTCTAACCAGGAGTGCAATAGCAGCAAGTGCAGGATACAGGTATAAGTTATAAAGTGCAATTATAGAAAAACTATGGTGATATTTACAGATGGATGTACTATGAACATTATATAAAGGTTGTATTAGCTATGAACAGAGATTTACAATAGATGAATATATGTACAGGTTGCTATTAATAATCAGAGGTATGCTGATAGATATGAACATAATTACAAATGTATATGCACAGTGGGTATGTACAATTCAAGATGAATTAGTGCAACGTAGTGCGATGAAGATGTGCAATTTTAATTGAAAGATTATATATACTAATGACGTTACAGACTAGAGTTATCATAGTTAAAAAAAAACTGAGTTAAATACAATTAAACTGAAATAAAATGTAAATATTATGTAAAATATGATATTTCAACTAATCAACTTTTATCAACTTCTAGAACTATCAAGAATCAAATTCTATCAACTAACTATAGAAATCTAATTCCTCATGTTTTAAAATGATAAATACTATCAGTGACATTATAATAACACTGTTGCCTTGGCAACGAAGCAAAATTTAATTACTGTAACAAATGCAAATAATAAAAACTGCAGACAAAAACAAATGTTGAAAAGATTAACAAAACTTAAGACAACAAAAATATACATAAAAATGTAATTATTAACACAAAATAATCGCAATAATCAAAAAGCAACACTGCATTGGCAGCTAAACGACATAAGCTGTAATACTAAAATTGCTTAAAATATGAATATGTAAACAAATTATAAATGAGACAAAACTACTGATATAAAAAAACTACAAGTAAAAATGACTTATTTTGGTATGATGGTGAATTTCCAAGTGAAACAGAATATTGAGTAGGGGGTGGGGCTTTATTTCTGCGCTCCAATCATCTTTCACTCGCAGCAAACTAGCAGTTGGAGGGGCGTGGCTAAACATTTCACCAATCAATCAAACTGACGCCATCAGAGAGGGACTGTCATTCCAGATTAACTTGCAGATTAATTGTTCACCTGCGCTAGCAAAACATCCAAAATAAAAGAGAACTCACGTCAGACATAAATGCCGACCCAGAGTAAGAGGAAGAGCACCCCAAAGCCCATGAAGAGCGACGCCACCAGAGAGATGAGCAGCTCCTTATACACGTCTCTCGTGTACTTGGTGGAGGTCACTTCATATCTGAGCCACAGTCAAGAACACATACACAGAGCTCCAGCTTGCAGTAGTGATGATGGGAGACATTCAACTTTTCAAAGCTTTGAAACAATCCAACCAACGGGCTTTATTCACAAGCGTTTTTCAGCCACCGATAAACTTCCAGTGAAAGGTTTATGTGACTATTTTCAATTTCAAAAGGCTGCTTTTACAGCATCGATGTTGTAATGTAATTAAAACAATCATTTTAATAGACTTCAGGATTCGTTTAGTTGTTCAAGCGTAAAACAAGATGAAAAACCGTTTAAATGCAAGCGCCGTCAGGAGCAGCAGGCTAGCGCAGGAAATACTGTGGTAAAATAAATGTTTATATTTTAAAGACAATGGAATTGAATTCAAGACAGTTCACCGAAAGCGCTTGAGCTGGCTGACTGAAAATGAAAAGTCTATGTGCATATAACCCATTGCTTCACAAAACGATTCACTGTTCTGAAAGCGTTCGCAGTGCCACATGCTAGTGACACCTGCTGGTCAAAATCGTGTAAATGCAACAAAAACTCAAAACGTTGACTTCCAAACATATTGTGAACTTTAAATTGAAAGTATAACCTATAAATGCACTTAGTGTATCTAACGTGATTAAGGTCGCGTGTCCACCAAAGCATTTTTGCGCTGCGTAAAATCATAAAAACGTAATGACGGTTTTCTACAAACAGTCCATTATTTACTAACTTTTAACATTAATGTACATGGCTAGATATATATATCCAGCAATCATTTATAATTGTTTAATGGTGAAATGTTGCTGGTATATGAAACCATCTAATTATTTTGCTGTGGAGTGGTCCCTCGCCATTACGCGGTTCACCTTTCGCGGCCTCATAGTTTCGCAGATTTTTTGTTTTTGAGCAATTTGACATGATTTTTTGTACAGCGCATTGTGTTCTGCATCCTGATTCGCGCATTGTGTTCTGCATCCT
>CAIGQV010017386.1:36266679-36278739 GCA_903798115.1 Danio jaintianensis
TGTTCTGCATCCTGATTCGCGCATTGTGTTCTGCATCCTGATTCGCGCATTTTGTTCTGCATCCTGATTGGCTGTAGACCATTGCCAATCAATCTCCTCCGTGCCGTGTCTCCTGTACAGTACAGAATGCGTTCAGCTTGCCAAATTGACATAAATCTTCAATCGCTAGCAGTGTGACTCTGAAGTGCTGGACTGTATGTTTGCAGGTTTTCTTCCCAACAAACTCCTCCATGTCGACAAAACGTTCTGCACCGCCAAAGGCACCTGCGGTAGCACACAAAAGGCAGAGGAAGATGCTAACCATCGCACAAAAAGTTGGATTTCTGGACATGCTAAAGGAGGGTAGTTACGCGAGTGTTTAAACAAGAGAGAAAAGTGAAAATGTTAATGCCTATCTGAAAAAATAGTGTAGTGAGGGGTTTTAAAACATCTATAATAGATAAAACATCTATAATAATTGTAAAAAATAAAGCTGACTACTTCTCGGATTTCACCTATTGCAGGCTATTTTTAAAACGTAACTCCTTTAACGAAGGGCCACTGTAATAAAATTAATATACGAAACATTAGTTCTGCTGTCATTTACAAATTCCAGTTTTGATGATGTGCAATGAAGATGTGCTCATATTACACTCACTGTGTAGTGAACAGAGCTCATCAGGGCCCTTACTAGTGCCCCAAAATCATGCACACGACCTCGGGAGCTAGGGCGCTGATTGAGGCGCACCTTTAATGAAGTTCAGTTTAATAAAATCATGTGACTTTGCTCATTTGAAACGCACTCCGAACCACTGATTAGAAACAACAGATTCGGAAACGGGTTCATGACGTTTTTAAAGACCCCGTGAGGTGCTTTGACATGTGCATTTTTTTATTGGATGTTTGACGCAATCTCAACTGAAAAATGAAGAGAGGGCTGGACAGAGTAGCTCCACCCCTTTAAAAAACAGCCAATAGCGTTTCATTTTATTACAGCTTTGCCAGTGAGTGGTTGAGCTTAAATGAAAAGCAAACGAGAAGGGGGCGGGGCATGTCAGACACTAGAGAGCATTTGATTGGTCAGAAGATTTGATAAGAAACTGAAGTATAAAAAAAAGGAAAATCGTTGATCCATTTAGGCAGAGCTTTGGATGTTTATATGTGTTAAACGCAAAATTGCGTCACTGTTTTGGAGCACACTAGCTTATAGATATCCTAAAACTAACAGACTCAAACTCACATTTAATTCATTTGATTTAGTTTGATTTCAGGGACCTTTAATTCAAGATTACAATAGCAAACTAATTTGTTTTCTTAATGACATGCACGGATGAATTGCCCACCACAAAACTAGCAACCCCAGTGATGGGTTGCAGCTGGAAGGGCATCCGCTGCGTAAAACATATGCTGGATAAGTTGGCGGTTCATCCCGCTGTGGTGACCCCAGATTAATAAAGGGACTAAGCCGAAAAGAAAATGAATGAATGAATGAAAACTAGCAACGTTAGCTAACAAAATCAACACGGTTAGTTTTGATCTCATGTGTACGTTTTAATAAAATCATGCTAATGTGATTCGCGCTCCTAAACACTGATTAGACACAACAAAAGGTTTCACAGCTTGATGATTTAGTTTTTTTTAAGCAGCCATCTCTAGTTGAGTCACACAGCAAATATCAGTGAAGGATACACGAAGAACCAGGCCGTGAAGAACATGCCGATGGCGAGCAGAACCACGGTGAGGTGCGGGAACACCGCCGGGTTCACTGGGCTCGTGTACCGGGTCATGGCCTCCAACTCCTGCGCAGAAAAGCGGACATTAAAAGACTTAAAACAGGTCAGAAATCAGAGATAAAACCACAACAAACCTGACGAGAAGCAGCAGCAGCACAGGTGAGTCAAACTTCATTATAATTATCTTCTAATACTGGTGATATTACTATTATTAACACGGAGTATTAACAATCTGGTCAACAAATATATTAATAAACGTTATATTTGTAGATTTGAGAGCAATAATAAAACATTTTTCCTTATTAGATTAACTGCAACCTGAATTTAAACCTTTTTTGCTTGATTATATTATCTTATAGCACCTGATATTAATATTAACATTGGTTAACAAATATAGTAATAAACGTTAAATATAGTTGTAGATTTGAGAGTATTAATAAAACAGATATGCTTACTAACTTACATTAACACTGTGAGCTGCGTTTAAACCTTTTTTTGTTAGCATGACATCTATTTTCTGTTCAAATAAAGCTTATTTATGTGCATATTCATGATTCAAAGTCTTGTATAACGATATATTGAGCTGCAAAAACCGTCAGATGACAGATTCCAGGCGGCTGCTAACGGCTAAAGCTAAAGTTGCTGCAGTTTAACGAGACTCAAAGCGCTGACGGAAAACACTGGAGTATTGTATAAAGATTCTGCTCATTTCTGAACTCGCGACTCTTAGAGAAATATAATAATTTGATGTTAAATCGAGAGTGATTTACCATTGTGTGGCTGCTGAAGACTGACTCTGTCCAACCGGAAGAAAAAAAAGATTAGCCACGTAAGTGAAGAGTGACCGGAAGAGACGTGACTGACAGCAAAATGCTAAATAAAAGTCCTGCGATAGATAAATAGATTGAATGATATATATATATATATACCGTAAAATAAATGTATTGACGATATATAGATAGGTTGATGGATCAAATTATTGCTTACTTATTCAAATGTTTTGGACCCAAGACAGATCCCTGTGGTACACCACAAGTTATTAGATAGATAGATAGATAGATAGATAAATAGATAGATAGACAGATAGATAAATAGATAGATAGACAGACAGATAGATAGATAGATAGACAGACAGATAGATAGATAGACAGACAGACAGACAGATAGATAGACAGATAGACAGACAGACAGACAGATAGATAGATAGATAGATAGATAGATATATTTATCAAATTATTGCTTACTTCCTCAAATGTTTTGGACCCAAGACAGATCCATGTGGTACACCACAATTCATTAGATAGATAGATAGACAGATAGACAGACAGATAGATAGATAGATAGATAGACAGACAGACAGACAGACAGACAGATAGATAGATAGATAGACAGACAGACAGACAGACAGACAGACAGACAGATAGATAGATAGATAGACAGACAGATAGATAGATAGACAGACAGACAGATAGATAGATAGATAGATAGATAGACAGATAGATAGACAGACAGATAGATAGATAGATAGATAGACAGACAGATAGATAGACAGATAGATAGATAGACAGATAGATAGATAGACAGACAGATAGACAGATAGATAGACAGATAGATAGATAGATAGATAGATAGATAGATAGATAGACAGATAGATAGATAGATAGATAGACAGATAGATAGACAGATAGATAGATAGATAGACAGACAGATAGACAGATAGATAGATAGATAGACAGACAGATAGATAGATAGACAGATAGATAGATAGATAGACAGACAGATAGACAGATAGATAGACAGATAGACAGATAGATAGACAGATAGACAGATAGATAGATAGATAGACAGATAGATAGATAGATAGATAGACAGATAGATAGATAGATATTCATTCTACTGGTCCTCACACACACACATACACAAAAGAATTTAAATTTAGTATCCAGAAAAAAGAATTATTTAATGTATGCATCATGCTTTGTATGCATTTCTATTATGACATCAGTAAAAACATACATTGAAAAAGAGCGAGACAAATTATGCAGTCAAACTAAAAACAATGATTACGTATCAATTATACAACAGAGGCTTTCAGAAAGCAGAGAAAATGTTCTGGAAATGAACAAACATAACCGTGAATCGACAGGATTTTAATATTTTAGTTCTTACACAGGCTTTGAGCCATAAAGACACACATTTCTGTCTTGTTTTGGTGGTGTGTGTGTGTCGCTTTACACCACAATCGTTGATGGACAATAAATGTAAAAAAATAATACAAATCAGACGTGTTATGATTAACAAAGAACC
Source organism: Danio jaintianensis (assembly GCA_903798115.1). Classification (NCBI taxonomy): domain Eukaryota; kingdom Metazoa; phylum Chordata; class Actinopteri; order Cypriniformes; family Danionidae; genus Danio; species Danio jaintianensis. The sequence continues at coordinate 36,270,699 of CAIGQV010017386.1, forward strand.
AACAATTCATCAATGTAGTAAAATGTTACAAAAAACTATTTTCATGACGACAAACAAAGGATATAATCGTACATAATGAAGAAAATGAGTTATAATAACAACAAACTGAACATTTTAAAATGTGTTTCATATATTACACAGTATTTCAACAGTTTTAGTGGTCAGAAACATTAGACAGGAATATTTACAGTGCATAGTTTGGAAGTGCTCCCACAACAGGCTGCTTTATTCACGATAATCCCAATGATTTTGTCAAAAAAACCTAAAATAATAACCATATATTAGATTTCACGAGATCCTTCATTTGTGTGTAGTTATGGAGATTTTAGTGCACAACATTTTATTTATCTAGTCAACACTTTCCTGTTTCTCTTCACAATTTGACCATAATCTCATATGATCAAAAACGACATTATGGCTTTGCTTATTGCTTTAAAATATGAATGATGAGTACAAGAATAAGAAATAAAGACCCCAAATAAGTGAAATATTTTCACACAACGAAATAAATCAGATCAAAACATGGCATTTGAATGTAATTTGGTTAGTGAGGCTGAAAATTTGGCACATTGTCGTTCTGATCTGGCAACGTTCAGATAAAACTATACATGAATATACTGCATTGAAAACAATCATTGGTTACGCCTTATGCAAATTACAGTGCATCGCAAGTACAATGCATTCAAAATGAAACAATATAATACAGTGTAAAAGAAGAGAGAAGGAAAGATTAAAGTAAAACAAGTACCGTAGTAAAAACCCAATGAAGCGTTTCCTGATAATTAACGAGAGTGTCGTTCTTTAAACAAAACGGCAATATTAATAATAATGATCCAGTGTTTGTTTTTGTTCCAGTGTGAGTTTTATCCAGTTTTCAAGAGAAATCCAGTGACTTCAAAATCCAGTAGTTGGTTTTATTAACGGTTCCTCTTTTAAATCTTTCTTGAGATGATTTAAGACTTTATATATACACTACCTGATAAAAGTCTTGTTGTCGATCCCAGTTGTAAGAGCAACAAATAATAACTTGACTTTTAGTTGAGCATTTGGTATCAGAAGTGGCTTATATGAAAGGCAAAGGCCTCTAGATTACACTTATTTACCAAAATAAAATATGATCATGCCTTGATTTTTAATGATTTAATGAGGACAGTAAGGTCTGACTTTGCTTAGACAAAAGTCTTGTCACTTAACAGAAATAATGTCCAGTATAGAATATAAAGTCATGGTGCAGTGGGAAAAGAATGAATATTGTGTATGACTCCCGTGAGCTTGGAGGACTGCATCCATACATCTCTGCAATGACTCAAATCACTTATTAATAAAGTCATCTGGAATGGCAAAGAAAGCGTTCTTGCAGGACTCCCAGAGTTCATCAAGATTCTTTGGATTCATCTTCAAGGCCTCCTCCTTCATCTTACCCCAGACATGCTCAATAATGTTCATGTCTGGTGACTGGGCTGGCCAATCCTGGAGCACCTTGACCTTCTTTGCTTTCAGGAACTTTGATGTGGAGGCTGAAGTATGAGAAGGAGCGCTATCCTGCTGAAGAATTTGCCCTCTCCTGTGGTTTGTAATGTAATGGGCAGCACAAATGTCTTGATACCTCAGGCTGTTGATGTTGCCATCCACTCTGCAGATCTCTCGCACGCCCCCATACTGAATGTAACCCCAAACCATGATTTTTCCTTCACCAAACTTGACTGATTTCTGTGAGAATCTTGGGTCCATGCGGGTTCCAGTAGGTCTTCTGCAGTATTTGTGATGATTGGGATGCAGTTCAACAGATGATTCATGGGAAAAATCGACCTTCTGCCACTTTTCCAAATGATCAACTAGAAGTCAAGTTATTACTTGTTGCTCTTACAACTGGGATCCACAACAAGACTTTTGTCAGGGAGTGTATACAGATATGTTTTTTGTACACTGCATACTTTTTATATGAGTTTCTTAAAGGGACAGTTCACCCAAAAAAATATATAAAAATATGTTAATTTCCTCACTCTCAGGCCATCCAAGCAAGCTTTTTTCCTCACATAAATATTTCAATGAAGACTTTTATCTGAAACTTGGCTCTTTGAAGTTACGTTTAATGCTAAATCAACAGCTAAAAGCACTTTAAGAGTTCAAAAAACACATACAGACAAAAGAAAATGATGATACACTGGGACGCCATTGGGATTTAATGTAAAAATGTTGTAAATAATCTTCAGTTTCTTCATCATTTTGCTTTATAAGACCTTAATGAATCATCAGAAGTCACGACTTTTAATTTTGTTTTACCTCTGTGTTGTTTGACTGTCAAAATGCCAATAGTATTTGCATTGACGCGTATTTTATGAATCATAAAGCGCCACAGTTTTATCTACAAATCTTCAATAATGTACAATATACATGAGGGATGTAATGAAACATTAAGAACTGGAGAAAAATCAGATTCTCCCTAAAAAAATAAAGATGACAAATTCTACAAAATCTGGCAACCTTTCATAGATTATTTTAAGGACATCAATTTGACAGGAAATGGTTAACTTGATGAGGACTCGACTAATTTGGATTAAAACTGAAGGTCTGTATTTAATTTTTTTAAATTACCTCACATTTATTATTGTTGTACTTTCTTATGTATTGCTTGTATATTGTATCTTTTATTGGGAATTTTTATGTAAATGCTTGTTGGACCGGTCGATGTGTTCGAATTAAAAAACAAAAAAACAATAAAGAAAGTTAAACATCTTCAATAATGTACTGAAGAAAATAGTTCTCCTGGATGACCTAAAGGAGAAGAAATGACCATTTTAATTTTTTTTAGGTGAACTGTCCCTTTAAAAGTGTCTCTCCAGTGAATGTGACAACAGAAATGAGGCTGCATGTTTAATCTTGCTGAGCTCCTCCATAGTGTTTCTCAGCACTTTCAGGAAGACAACGTGAGGTAAATAACCCATTCATGATGGGCTGGTGCAGTTAAAGCCATTTCCAGTGTAAAAATAGTCAAAATAATAAGACCTATATACAAATGGTCTTTAATTTAGAGAGTTGCGGATAGACTATAAAATGCATAGCTATAGCGGGAAACTATTGTAATTTTCTCTAAGCTCAACGAATGTAATCGCGTTAAGTGTTTGAAGAGAATCTCACCCATAAAAAAGGCCCAGTTGACGACAATATATTCTGGGAATATGGTGCTTAAAATATGCCAAAACAATCTGAATTGAAATTGTGTTAATTTGAATTATTAACAATTGTAATTTAATAAAACTGAATATTATATGCCTGAATATTATGTTGATCACCCCTGACCTACTTTCTGTAAGATCTGAATTTCTGGTTTCGAATTTTCGAATATTGAATTTCTTCATCTTGAAAACTTGAAACTGTTTTTACAAACTGGTTATCTGCAGTCTTTGCACAAAAACAAAATCAGAACAAAAACAAAATCAGAAGTTTGAAAATACGTCTTTAAAAATCTGGCTTAAAAAATTCAGTTTTCTTCAATTTCAGATGTTCAATATTCAAGTTACGTATTCAAGACAAGTATTCCAAACTAATTTTAAAGGCATATAATATTCAGCTCTATTAAATTACAACTGTTAATAATTAAAATTAACACAATTCATATTGTTTTGCTGACGTTCCCATTTAGCAACAAAAACGTTATTTCTGAATGTTTCGAGAATGTTCCAAAATGTAGTTTTTTTCTTATGTGAACACAGTAAGAAAACGTTACATTGTATCATTTTTTCAAACATTACAGGGTTCTTTTGGAACGTTCTCGGAACATTCTTAAAGCTCGTTTACCCCGAGCATGATAACGATAAACAAAGATATCGTTCTAAAAATCGTTCACAGTGTTAAAGAACAGCAAAGTTCACACCGGAACTATAACGATAAAGATACAGAGCAACGATATCATTGGGATCACTTTCAGAACGATTTTTTAAAATCACTTTACTTGAAGGGGTCTTCATAAGACCTAACACATGTCATGAATGTGAATGAGACTTTATGGCAAGTGTCATTCGCTCAGTTATGACGTTTGAAATGCAAAGATGACATTGTTTGGTATTTAGGTTAAAATCATCAAAAATGCTGTCGACTTAAAAAAAAAAACAGGTTGGGAAAGAGTTAAGAATAAAGAGTGCATCATGTATTTACATATTCATCGATGCGAAGGTATTTCCAACTTTTCCTTCTAATTAAAGAATGAAAATGAGCTTCTCCGAGAGTATGTCGAGGCCTTGAATCACAGTCAGCCTCTTGTGTGAGTGAGTAATAATAAACTGACGACTGCAGTTCACTAAATGGCCACCGGTGTCGCTCACAAGCACTTGTGTAAAGAAAGTATGAATAATGTGCAGTGATTTCGTTAAAATAAAATGATGTGCAGATATAAACCATTCACAATCGGAAAAACAAAAGATTTTTAGACATAAATGGGTCGTTTTTGAGTTTGTGTCTAGAATTTTAAACACATTTTGTGACGTAACAGTCGAGTTCGCAGATTTAAGATTTAAGGAGGGCCTGCAGAATTAGCTGGGTTCCCATCAGCCTGTGTTAATGCACATTTTGAAGTATCGCATGAGAAACGAGTGATGGAAATGACAACATTTTGTTCATTCGCAAAAACGTTTTGGTTTTTTTACACTCGCTTGAGTTGGTTATGGACTTGTACAAAAAAGATTAATGTAAATAACAGGAGATTAAAACATTTGCCGAATGAATTTTGACATATCGACACCAAATTGACCAATTAGCTGTCTCCATTATGCTTGTCTTGTTCACTGTTGGTTGCTAGGTTACTAATACTACAGTCAGCTGCTCTAATAAGTAGATGGAAGCACTGCTAAGTCACATTTGTTGTTGTTTTTTTGCAAACTTTGATGAACTTTTAATGAATAATAAGCTTAACGTTAGGATGGAAACCCGACTACTGATACCTGTTTATATTTAATATGTAAATCTGTGTGTGTGTGTGTGCGAGTGTGTTTTATAAGCAGTAATAAGTCATTGAGCTTAATCCTAACTGATCTTGGAAGAAAACTTGCCTTGTTTACTGTTGGTTGCTAGGTTACCAATACTACAGTCAGCTGCTCTAACAGTAGATGGAAACGCACCTAAGTAACATTTGTTTCTTTTTTTTGTTTGCGAACTTTGAAATAATTAGCTTAATGGCTTAATGTTAGGATGGAAACCCGGCTACTGATACCTGTTTATATTTAATATGTAAATCTGTGTGTGTGCGTGCGTGTGTGTGTGTGTGTGTGTGTGTGTGTGTGTGATTGTTTATGAACAGTAAAACGCCATTGAGCTTAATGCTTAGTGATCTTGGAAGAAAGCTTGCCTTGTTTACTGTTGGTTGCTAGGTTACCAATACTACAGTTAGCTGCTCTAACAAGTAGATGGAAACAATGCTAAGTCCCATTTGTTTTGTTTTTTGCGAACTTTGATGAACTTTTGACGAATAATTAGCTTAATGTTAGGATGGAAACCTGACTACTGATACCTGTTTATATTTAATATGTAAATCTGTGTGTGTGTTTGAGTTTGTTTATAAGCAGTAATACGTCATTGAGCTTAATGCTAAGCAATTTCGGAAGAAAACGTATTTTTTAAATAAGCGCTCTCTCCTTTTTTTCTTGTACAAATACGTGCAGTTTTTTTCTGGATGCATCCGGATAAGAGTCTCTGAATGTCCTCGTGACGCTCTTTAGCATGTGCTGTGAATGAGGAAACTGTACTCAGAACAGTGTGAAGACTGAACCTCATCTCCAGCGCTGCAGCCAGACTGACTCTGTCAACAGAGACGGTCAATGATTAATTGAATATATTGTATTCATATAACACAAATCTAATACTGCCTAGAACTTTGCTGTAGAGAGACGTTAGAAAATCAAAGAAAAAAAAAAACAACAACCAAGAAAACGTACAAAAAAGCAGTGCTATTTTAGCATCACACAACACTATTATGGTTTTTATTAATCCTTTGAATTAGTTTTTATTTATTCCTTTTAATTGTAATTATTTATTCTTTTGTTTATCATGTGTATTATTTATTAATAATTGATTAATTTTTAGTCGAAGTATTAGCTATTTACTGTAAGTATAGCAAAATAAACTACAAAACTAGTCTTATAAAAATAAATGTTGTATAAAAATAAGTTTTTTCAGATAGTTTATTTCATGTAACCTTTGCCAAATCACTAAATTGGTTTTATATTTAGCATAATACCCATTTTTAAAAATGTTATTTTTTGTTTGTTATTAATTTTGTTAAAATATCTATTCAATTTAATGTGACTGTATTTTTTTTGTATTTGTACTAGATAAAGACCTTGCGGCATGTTTCTCTTTTAAAATAATATACTTATTATATATAATATAAGTATAATATATATATAAAATCTAAAAATATATAAAATAAGTATAATATTTGAAATAAAAAATGCCATAAAGTCTTTTTATTTAGTACAAATACAATGAGGATATCAACTATAAATGTAATTTATTAATAAAGAAAATGTACAAATATTTCTTACATCAAATGTATATTCATATAAGCTTTTTGTTTGTTTATTTGTTGCAATATTTAGATTATAATATAACAAAAAGCTTATATGAATATACATTTGATGTGAGAAATATTTGTACATTTTTTTTAAACATTTTTAATAATACTGCTATAAATATGACACAAAACAATTATCAAAATAATATATTAAATTCAATTTATCATAAGCAATAAATATTTATAATAAAATGTAAGTCTAATAATAATAATAATAATAATAATAATAATAAAACATAACAGCAAAATGTTAAATTGAGTAAAATTTGAGCAATGCAAGATGGTTTGATTCCCACAGAAATAAAGAACTGATTTCCTTCAGTGCAGTGTAAGTCGATTTGAATAAAAGAATCTCCCAAATACATAAATGTAAAATATATGTCTTGTTTTTATCCAGACTAAGAGTTGTGTGTGAACTGGACTCACTGAATGTGACAGTCTGAAAGTGTAGGTGACCTCCTGAAAGGGCAGGACAGGAAGTGACCACACGTGACTCGTGCCCTGGAGGAAAACAACAGGGAAATACACATTTTTAACATACTGAAGAATATTGAAGCAGTGATTCATAATAAACCCTGCAGCCTCACCATTGTGAAAGTGCCGGGTGACAGAGAGAACGAAGATTCTGGGTAATTTGGACAGAGTCTCCCTCTGCTGGATCCACAGCGCCACACATACAACACCTCAGAGGAGCTGAAAACACAATGCACACCTGTCACTCACTCTGTGTGTGTGTGCCTGCGTGCGCGTGTGTGTGTGTGTGTGCATGTATAATGTAATAAAGTTAGTTCTGTCACAAATTTCATAAATAAAACAAAAAAAAGTACTTTTATCTGTATTTTTTTTGTAATACAAAAATGTAAACATTCATTAAAAGAATAAATGACGGTCAAGTAGAAGGAAAATGACAATGTTAATTGTTTTGTGAAAAATTAATATAAATATCTTATTTTTTAGTGATTAGATTTTTTTCTTTTAATTCAATTTCTTTATTTTGCATTATGATTTTAGTTTTAGTAATTTTTTATTTAATATTTTTGCAAATTTTTATTTTAGTTCTATTTATTTTAGTACTTAAGCTCAACTAAAAAAAGTGAAATATTTCTTTTTTATTGCATGTTTTTATTAACATTTTAACTATTAATATCAAAACACATTGAAACAAACCAACAGACAATGCCCATTTTAAGAATGCTAAAGAATGACAAAATAAATTATTTATATATAAATATATTTATTTATATATATATATATATATATATATATATATAGGGGCGACGCGGTGGCGCAGTGGGTAGCACAATCGCCTCACAGCAAGAAGGTCGCTGGTTCGAGCCTCGGCTGGGTCAGTTGGCATTTCTGTGTGGAGTTTGCATGTTCTCCCCATGTTCGCGTGGGTTTCCTCCGGGTGCTCCGGTTTCCCCCACAGGTCCAAAGACATGCGCTATAGGTGAATTGGGTAAGCTAAATTGTCCG
>CAIGQV010017386.1:36280711-36291666 GCA_903798115.1 Danio jaintianensis
TCCCATATGATTCTATCCCATTCAGTTTGATTCTATCCATCCTAATATGATTCTACTTCGTCCATTATGACTCTATTCCACCCAATATGATTCTATCCCATCCTATATGATTTCATCCCATCCCATATGATTCTATCCCATTCAATATGATTTCATCCCATACCATATGATTCTATACCATTCTATATGATTCCATCCCTTATGAATATATCCCATCCAATATGATTCTGTTCTTTCCCATATGATTCTATCTCATCCAATTTGATTCTATCCATCCTAATATGATTCTATTTCATCCATTACGATTCTATCCCATCAAATGTGATTCTACCTCTTCCTATATGATTCTATCCTATCCAATATGATTTTATTCTACCCAATATGATTCTATCCCATCCAATTTGATTCTATTCCATCCTATATGATTATATTCTGTCCCATATGATTCTATCCCATCCAATTTGATTCTATCCATCCTAATACAATTCTATTTACTCCATTATGGCTCTATCCCATCCTATAAGATTCTATTCTGTCCCATATGATTCTATCCATCCCAATATGGTTCTATTCTATCCAACATGATTCTATTCCAGCCCATGTCACTCTATCCCATCCAGCAGGATTTTCCATTCCATATTATCCCATCAATCCGATATGATTTTGTCCCCATAAAATTCAGATCTATGATCGTATCCCATCCAATATGATACCATTCTGTTCCAGATGATATCCTATTCAATTCCATATGATCCGTCACATTTTAAATCATTCCAAGATTCCTTTCCATTTGATTCGATTCCATATGAGAGTATATCCCAACTTATATGATTCTATTTGATTTCATTTGGTTCTGTTGTGTTCCTTTCTCATTCTACATCTCATCCATGTTATTATCACATCATATTCAGTCTTTCCCAGCATAATCATCCATCCCACTTAAATACTGAATTCGTCATTATACTGTATGTGTAATGTATTTTAATCATATATACCTTGCTTCCTGGCATAGGTGATTTTTTCTTGAGCGGGCCACTTCCAGTTCTGCTAAAATAGCTTCCTGATTGGCTATAAAAAAGAGAGCACATTTCTTCAGACTTTGAATTTGCTCAAACAGATGAACCACAGTTTTATAAAAACCCACACACGCAAACACACACCTGACAGTTCCTCCACTGACGGTGCTCTTCATGCTGTCCAGTCTCCTCAGTTTGGCCAGTTTGCGGCTCCAGCGCTCCAGCTCATCGATGCGGGTCTCTAGATTATCAGTGAGTTTGCAGAGCTCCTTCACTGCGCCCACATTCTCCATGAAGATTCGTTCCTGCACAGTCAAAGACACTCGTGACAGAAACAGACACATTTTTCATACCTGGTGTACTTTTCCTTTGGTCCGGGTGAAGGTTAAAATATGAAATGATACTGTCATTTCAGCTCGTTCTTCGATTTCATTTTGAAGTATACCTGGCCTTTAGTGTGTGTGTGTGTGTGTGTGTGTGTGTGCGTGTGTGTGTTTGTGTGCGTACTTTATTGACCACCAGTAGATTAGGGATGGTCTCTCCGTTTGCACACACCACGTCTCCTCCTTCCTTCACAGCTTCTGGGAGAATCTGCTGGACCTCCTGAGCAATAACTCCTGATAACACACACACACACAGAAACAAATAAAAACTGTTAGGAGGATGTGGTTTTGTTAAGGATTAGTTTTACAGTCCTCAATTATTTTATGAATACTTTTCTTAAAGAAATGTCTGGGTCACAGTTCACAGCCTAATCAAAAGGATGAAATTAGAAATTATAATTTTTCATCTTTCTTGATAATTGAATACAATAATTAGTAAAAGTTTGAAAATGCCAAACCTGAAATAAAAATGAAGCGAAGGTAAATAAAATGTGTATAAATACAAAAACAAAGCACACAAAACTATAATAAAAAGTGTGAGTGCAATAAAATCTAATTAAAGGTAAATAGAAATATAGAAAAATTATAAAAAACAAAGATTTGAAGGATGTTGAGACAACAAAAATCACAGGTAAACAAATATTAAAAAACGAATGAAAATAATAATAAAAAAAATCTAAATATAAAAATAAATAAAACCAACAAAACCACATCAAAAATGACTAAAACTCAAACTAATTCTGATTACAACAAATAGGTATCATTTTATCAATACAAAACATTGTCTTCTTTTGATTTAGTGGTGAAATATGAGCGCAGTTGTGATGTATAAGCACAGACCGTACCCGTCTCAGCAGTGGCATCGATGCCCACTGTGGCCGCAAACTCAGGCTTGTACTGATAATGAACCAGACGCATCTGAGAAATGCGCCTCAGGTTATCAGTGGTGTCCACCTGCACACACACATGAAGAAAATAGGCCACTACCATACAATTCAAATAATAGTATTCAATATTCACACAATTCAAATATGTAGAGTAGATATAGATACAATACATAAAAAAAATACTGAAAAATATTATATTCATATTATTATATTCAAAATAATATTATATTCAACATATTCATAAATACTGTCAATCCAAATGAATCAAAAAAATTAATCAAAACAAAAGAGTACAAAAAAATGCATTAATGATAATAAAAATAACAATAAAATAATAGTAAATGCATAAACAAACAAAACAATAAATAAATCTAAATGAAAGGAAATGTTTTTCATGCAATGGTCGATTGATTATTCACTCAACCATAAATACTATCAATCAAAAATGAAAATATATTTTTTTTTCTTTGATTAAAGTCAGATGTACCTCCTTGACGTTCTCCTTGGCTCTGATGTCTGAGGGATGCACGAGTGAGCCCATGATCTTCACATTGCCGTGAACGACGAGGGCCTCATCGGGGCGGTCCGTGTTGATGCCCACCCGCCCGTGGTGGTACACAGAGTCCGGCAACTGCCCTCGCTGCCACAGCACCTCACTGTCGCTCTCAAACTGACCCGGGTTCGACGCCTGGACGCAGAGCAACAAACAAGCAAAGAGCTAAGTAAGACTATGATTTATTTGAAGTACAGTAACTGGAACTGGAAGGCAAGATCTCATGTTACTGTAAATTCTGAATACATTTACATATAAAATGTCAGTATTTTGCATATGATAATAATTAGGAATGCACTGATATGATGCTCTGTATTGGGGCTGATACTGTAATCACATATTACTTTTCTTTTAAATGCTTTGACACAAAAAACTATACAAGAAAATCATATATGCAAGCCTTTAATATATATATATTTTTTTATATTGTTCTTGAGGATGTTGAATAATTGTTTCAGACCTAAAATATATATATATATATAATATATTTAGCAGCACTAATATTTGTGTATGTATATGTGCATATATATATGAATTTATTATTATTACATTTATTTGTATTTATTTATTTATAATACATACTTTATTTTTAGCAACATCTGTATTTGCATATTATATAATATGTGCAGAGAAAATACAGTTGTTGGTAAAAATAAAGTATGTATTATAAATAAATTATTACAAATAAATATAATATGCATTAAAAATCTAATACACAAAACCACAGAATCCATAATAAATGCAAAGACTGGAGCGTGACTTTCCAAGTTAAAAAAATTCATTCATTTTCTTTTCGGCTTAGTCCCTTTAATCTGGGGTCGCCACAGCGGAATGAACCGCCTATTTATCCAGCATATGTTTTTACGCAGCAGATGCCCTTCCAGCTGCAACCCATCACTGGGAAACACCCATGCACTCCCATTAACACACATACACTACGGACAATTTAGCTCACCCAATTCACCTATAGTGCATGTCTTTGGACTTGTAGGGAAAACCAGAGCACCCGGAGGAAACCCACGCCAACACGGGTAGAACATGCAAACTCCACACAGAAAAGCCAACTGACCCAGCCGAGGCTCGAACCAGTGACCTTTTTGCTGTGAGGCAACAGCGCTACCCACTGCTCCACTGTGGCGCCCAGTTAAAAAATGATGTTTATATAATTAAATATACTTAATATAAAAGTTTGTTGGAATAAACTTGATTTTCGGTCACAAAAAACTATTTCTGATTATTTATTTTGATTATTAGATTTTTGATGATTAAATTTCTTATTAACTCTTATTTTCATAAGTAAAAACCTAAACATAAAATGATATTATTTTATTTAAAAATGTGAAACTTGGAAGAAATGTTATCGGACTTTCAAAGAATAAAACAATTATTACAATTTTCCTCGAACTCATACCTGATAAACACACTATCTGCACCACTAACATAAACAGAACTTTGATCTCTTAACAACAAAATAAATTAAAAACACCATTAAAATTATAACACACACCTGAATATATATATATATATTTATTTATACAACAGTTCTGTCTGGTTCTTGAATCTGATTGGCTGATAGCCGTGCGATATTCTGCAAATAACAGCACTGGACCCGCCTCTTAACCCTTCACTCTTGTGTATTACTCCGCCCACATACATCAACAAGCTGAGGACACTCTACAGTTTGACAAATATTGCTGCTGTTGGGCAACATACTGTACTTTTGAGGCTTTTTAGGTGAGAATGTAGTTGTTTAGATTGCAACTATGCAGTTTATTTATAAGGACAGTGCCTATTTTAAAATATTTATAATTTCTGAGACAGCGCGTCTGCAGCCATTAGCCTGTCTTTGAGCAAAGACGGTTGACGATGTTCATCCACAAGATGGCGACAGAGACTGCATAATAAGCACTTAGAGGAGGAAAAATACAGCGTATTTTTAAACTACAGCTGATCAAATCATTATTAAACAGATAAATAACTTTCTAAGTCGATTTTGTATGTTGTAGTGCTGTATTTATACCATAGTAGGGAAGATATGACGGATGGCATTTCATGCCGTTCAGCTTTATAATCTTAAAATGTGAGCAGAATCACCTGTTTTGTCATCACTTTAGACATTACGCTAGAGAATCATTCAAATACTAGCTCTAAAGTGACGTTGGTGAATGAGCAATGGTTTCTGCTGTTCTGACGTCAGCTGCAGATGTGTATGAATGGCGGAAGAAAGTAGTTCCTCTTACAAAAGGGTTTTTGAGACTCTCCGTGTTTGATTTTCTTTTTTTATACACACGATTATGCCGTCGAACTGTTGTATAAACGCAATATCACACTCGTAGCAGTGCGATGTGGCTGTATATTGTCACTGGTGGGACACTAAGTAACCAAGACACTGCGGCCTCGTGCCAACGCATGCCTCCCACCAGTGCCGATATACAGCCACATCGCTCTGCTACTCGTGTGATATTCATATATATAAGAGACAGGAAATCAAAACTAGAGTCAAACATAAACAAAAGCAAAAGCTGCAGACTGTAACAGTAACTGTGATTGGTCAGAGGCGGATGATTGATAGACAGAGACAGGCTGTGATTGGAGGAGGTCGGTCAGACACGACCAGACTGACAGCGGTTACCCTGACGATGATCCTCTCGGAGACGTGAGCCGCGACGCTGAAGCTCTGACTGTGACACTGAGCCTGCAGAGACACCACCAGCATGAAGTACCTGACGACACACACAGACACACACACACACACACACTTATAGTTATATGCGAGAAGTATTGATATTGAAAACCCAGAATTGATTAGATATAAAATAGAAGTTTTACATTCAATAAATGTCATGATTTTGATTATTAAAATCATTTTATTTTATTTGATGATTAAAATGGAGACCAAACAGTCTGGTTTTTTTTATTTCATTCTTTCTTTCTGTCTATCTTTTCTTTATTTCATTCTTTCTTTCTGTCTGTCTGTCTTTTCTTAATTTTCTTTTCTTTCTTGCCCTTTCTTTTCTGTCTTTCTTGTTTATTTTCATTCTGTCTGTCTATCTTTTTCCTTAATTTACTCTTTACTTTTTCTATCTTTCTGTCTTTTCTTTATTTCATTCTTTCTTTCTTGTCTGCCAGTCTTTCATTTCTGTCTTTTCGCTTTCTTGTCTTTTTTCTGTCTTTCTTTTCTTTCTTTTATTCTTTCTTTCTTGTCTGTCTGTCTTTCTTGTCTATCTTTCCCTTTCTTTTCTGTGTTTCTTTCCTTCCTTCATTCCTTTCTTTCTTTCTTTTTCATTCATTCTTTCAGTCTTTCTTTGTCTTTTCTTTATTTCATTCTTTCTTTCTTGTCTGTCTTTCTTTTGTGTCTCCTTTCTTGTTTCTGTCTTTATTTTCTTCATTTCATTTTTTCTTTCTTGTCTGTCTTTCTTTCCTTCCTTCCCTCCTTTCTTTTTCATTCTGTCTTTCTTTCTTTTCTTTCTTTCACTCTTTCTTTTCTTTATTTCACTCTTTCTTTATTTTTTCTATCTTTCTGTCTTTCTTTGTGTATTTTGTTGATTTCTTTCTTTCTTGACAGTCTTTCTATACTGTCTTTTTGCTTTCTTGTTTGTTATTTTTTTCTGTCTTTCTTTCTTTTCTTTCTTTCTTTCTTTCCTGTCTTTCTTGCATTTATTTATTTATTTTACTTTTTTGTCAAATAAAAACTTACACAAACATTCAATTAAGGTATAGGAGGGAAAAAAAAAGATTTATCGGAGAACTCTGACTGGACATCCTATTAACATTCTTGAACATTTGTTCATAACCCTGAGGAAACATTTATCAACGTTCAGAGAAACTGTTAGCTGGCAATGTGCTAAATGTGAGTATAAGATATATAAAGATATTATTAAAAAACATTTTAAAATTAAGTGTTAGTTCATGGTATCTTAGTAATGGTCATATCTCGCACCTCTGGTCAGGGTTGGGTTTGCCTTTCTTTCTCATGTTATTAGCGGTGGTCTCGCTGAAGTGAAGACGACCCACCGTGACTTTAGTAACCTGCTCTGGCGGCAAAGTCACTCTGTAAAACAAGCAGTTAACATTTATATGACATGACATCTCTAATACAAACACACACACTACTCTACAGAAACTGGTTTGAAAGACTTACAGCACAGGTTTGAAGGGTCTTTTGCTGCGGTCAGACTGAGACTGCTCCACATTAATGGACTGATTCATGGCTTCCAGCTATACCAAACACACACACACACACACACACACACACACACACACACACACACACGCGCGCACACACACAAATACAGTAAGAAACCGTTTCTAGTCGGGCTGAACGTTTTTACATAAGTCTTGTTACCTATCCAAGTTGTAGGAACAACAAATAATAACTTGACTTTTACTTGAGCATTTGGTATCAGAAGTGGCTTATAGGAAAGGCAAAGGCCTCTAGATTACGCTTATTTTACCAAAATAAAATATGATCATGCCTTGATTTTTAATTATTGAATTAGGATAGTAAGGTCTGACTTTGCTTAGACAAAAGTCTTGTTACTTAACAGAAATAATGTCCAGTATAGAATATAAAGTCATGGTGCAGTGGAAAAAGAATGAATATTGTGTATGACTCCCATGAGCTTGGAGGACTGCATCCATACATCTCTGCAATGACTCAAATCACTTACTAATAAAGTCATCTGGAATGGCAAAGAAAACGTTCTTGCAGGACTTCCGGAGTTCATCAAGATTCTTTGGATTCATCTTCAGTGCCTCCTCCTTCATCTTACCCCAGACATGCTCAATAATGTTCATGTCTGGTGACTGGGCTGGCCAATCCTGGAGCACCTTGACCTTCTTTGCTTTCAGGAACTTTGATGTGGAGGCTGAAGTATGAGAGAAGGAGCGCTATCCTGCTGAAGAATTTGCCCTCTCCTGTGGTTTGTAATGTAATGGGCAGCACAAATGTCTTGATCCCTCAGGCTGTTGATGTTGCCATCCACTCTGCAGATCTCTCGCATGCCCCCATACTGAATGTAACCCCAAACCATGATTTGTCCTTCACCAAACTTGACTGATTTCTGTGAGAATCTTGGCTCCATGCGGGTTCCAGTAGGTCTTCTGCAGTATTTGTAATGATTGGGATGCAGCTCAACAGATGATTCATCGGAAAAATCGACCTTCTGCCACTTTTCCAAATGATTAACAAGAAGTCAAGTTATTATTTGTTGCTCTTACAACTGGGATCAACGACAAGACTTTTGTCAGGGAGTGTAATTGCGATCAAATTTTTGACCAATACTGTGATTGTGAGTCTATATGCATTTTTTCTTTCAAAGTTCTTTGTTGTCTTTATTGTTAAATAAAAACAAAAAAATAATTCATTATTTAACTACCTTCTTAAATATAACACCTCACACTTCACCACACAAAAACAAAACCAATCATAATTACTCAATTGTATTTTCAGTTTTCGTTTTTTTACAATGCATGTAAACTACCTTGATATCAAATTGACGTCAAACTGACATCAAACATTGGCGTAAGAAAACGTAATCAATGACGTACATCCGAGTGAAGGAGATGGAGGGAAGTCAGCGAGTGAAGGGCATAAAAAAGACTATAGAATACACAAGACGTGTCACTTGTATAGTACTGATTGGGGAAAAGTGTAACGGTCAATATGGCGAATGAAGCCCCGCCTTCTAGTACAGGAGCCAATCAGTAATCGGTACAGTTTCTGCAGATTTTGTGTGATTCGAACGTTTTGAAATGAAACTAAAGAGACAGTTGTTGTTTCATTTTATTAGTGATTCCTAATATGAAATGTAATAGTAAGCTTCGCAAGCAATTTTGGAGAATTTGATGTTTCCCCTTTTAAACCGAATGCCCAAGCATAGGCGTTTCAAAGATGGCCGCAGAGTGAAATGACTTGCCTTAAAGGGGCTTTGCTAGAATGCAGCCATAGCCTCAGTTTAAATGAAGTGGTGTGGCAGTTTCAGCATTTGTTTGGCTCACCTTGACTCCGTTGAGCTTCAGGTAAAAGCAGTCGATGGGCTGCAGGCCGTCGCTGGTCTTCACGTATTTGGGATCTCCGGGCATCCCGATGTAGACGGTCACCTGGAAGTGGTTCTTCTTCTGGCACACAAACGCATCGTCAGCCAAGGAGAAGTTGAAGCCTTTATCTGCGTCCACTCTATAGGTGGGCATTGGACTGAGAGACGGGAGAGAAAGACAGATATGAAGAAGAGAGAGAGGCACTTGTGCTAAGATTATCTGTGCAAAATGTGCTTATCGTAAACAGCCCTCCTTCTGAAAGTTTGATTATTTTCTCAGAATAGATTTTTGAAATGATTTTTAAGAGAGCAAGGACATTTTCACGTAGTTCCTATTTTTTTTCCTTCTTCTTCTTCTGAGAGTCTTATTTTTTTTAGTTTGGCTGGGATTATTATTATGATATTATGTGAATATTATTAGTCCTCTTAAGAAACTTTTTTTCTTTCGATTGGCTACAGAACAAACCACTGTTGTCCAATGACTTGCCTGATTAAACCAGAAACAGAAACTGGTTTAAAAACAGATATATTCTCCTGAATTATTAGCCCTCCTGTATATTTTTTTCCCCAATTTCTGTTTAACAGAAAGAAGATTTTTTTTCAAAATATTTTTAACCATAATAGTTTGAATAACTCATTTCTAATAACTGATTTCTTTTATCTTTGCCATGATGACAGCACATAATATTTGACTGGATATTTTTCAAGATACTGGTATTCAGCTTAAAGTGACATTTAAAGGCTTAACCAGGTTCATTAGGTTAATTAGGGAAGTAATGCCGAGTTCAGACTGCATGATTTTAGCCCCGATTTTGACTCGCCGACAGGTTTTGAGAAATTGCAGACAAATGCCTGAAATCACAGGTAAATCGGTGCTCGTTCACGTGAGTGAACAACACAGTGTGAACGATTAAAGATGCGATCTGAGAGAATCGCAGATGAGTTGCCAACACCCGTGAGATATTTGACATGCTAAATATCTGGAGCTGTCGGTGATTCAAATCATGCCGTGTGAAATGTGTTCTGACTGAAAATAACATCGGCGAGTACCTACAGCCAATGACAGAGCAGCATTCACTAGTGTGGGTATCTGCAGGCCAGCAAGAGGTTGAGGGAGAAGTTAAAAGGGCTTATTTTCGGTCTATTTGGACCCAAGAAATGGAGGAAAAACTAGTGAAAATTTGGCAGGAGCACCCGTGTCTGTTTGATGTGTCCTCTGAGCAATACCACAACCGGGTCGAAAAAGAAAAAAGTTGAGGAGAATTGCTAATTCCCTTCAAAAGTCAGATGAGCAAAATAAGTACATTTTCTACCCCACTAAAGGCTTCTTTCTCATTAGTTAATAACAAAAGATATACTACGTGACCTCGTGTTGTCTCCATGTCACTTTTCGCATGTGTTTGGTTGTGAGACGTAGTTTGCGAACTGAGACAAAGTCGTCAGTGATGCTTCCTATTGTAAAGTCATGCAGTGTGAATCCATCTTGCAATGTAAACACAGCAGTGATGGAATGGTTCCCCAGATAGTCATGTAGTATGAAAACATCTGTGACACGACTACTTTGAAAATCGTGCAGTCTGAACTTGACTTCAACTGTATATTTATATATTATAGTATTCGCCTCTCTCTCTTCTTTCTCTCTATCTGTGTTCTCTCTCTTTCTGCCAGATCTCTGCTGTTTCTCTCACTCCTCCGCACTGCTCACCTCTCAGGAATTCTCCATCCATCTCTCTCTCTCTCTCTCTCTCTCGCTCTCCCTCTCTCTCTTCTATCTCCTTCAGTACAGCCTGATACCTCCCTGTACCCCATTAAATCCCATCCCTCATCCCTCTGTCATAAATCTAAGGTGTGTGTAAAAGCAGCACCCACAGCTCTTTCCCGCTGGAGTCGTATAGCGTGGTCCACTTGTTCTGCTGGTGCGCCTGCCACTTGATGCACTGGTAGTTCGGGTCCAGGTACGAGTTTTCTGCGTCCTGCATCAGGCCTGTGGAGGAATGAGTGTGCGTGGGTTATGCAGTTGTTGTTTTTGTATGTGTGTGTGTGTGTGTGTGTGTGTGTGTGTGTGTGTGTGTGTGTGT
>CAIGQV010017386.1:36292165-36306228 GCA_903798115.1 Danio jaintianensis
TAATGTAACCATTTAAATTGTGTCTAGTTCAATAAAACTAGTCCAAAATATTGCAAATAAATAAATGGATAAAATAAAAAAATACAATTTAATTAAATAAAATACAATGAGGCCACAGGTTGACTTAAAGGTGCTTGAATTAATAACTTACACATAATATTTTTCAATAGTCTAAATCTAATGTAAATTAAAATATCAAGATGTGTAATAAAAAATCAAGATTGAAATACATATTTATTTCACCTGGATTTCATTAACCATATGTTTTTTTAAAGAGTGTAATATTACAATATAATATATAAAAATAAATTAATTAATAAAATACAATTAAATAAAACCAGGGGTCAGGAACTCGCTATAGATTTAGAAGAGTTTAAAAATAATATTAAATAATATGTTATTAATGCGTTTAAACTGTCTCCAAAATATAATACACTTACAAAAAATGCAAGTATACAAATTTCAAAAACAAATTGCTAATAAATTATTAGTTTTTAAGATTTTAATCAAATAAAATGTAATTAAATAAAGATATAAATGATTGAAATAATGTCATGCAAACAAAAAAAGGCTGTAAATGTATAAATAAATATTTTTGATATTAAAAGTGTATTAAAATTAATCTCACGTGCTCTTTTAAGTAAATAATCCTGATCACAGTCGTACAGCTATAAAAGAGTGTTAAAATAATGCTTCGGTGTCTCTTACTCTGGTGTTTGTGGATGTTGAAGGAGTTGATGAAGCATCTGAGTCTGCTGCATGTCTTCGCCCCCGCCGCTAGCTGGACCAATCGGATACTGCGAAATCATGGGCTCCGGCTTCAGGTACATGTCCCGGTGCATGCTGGGATAGTGTTGGTGCGTGGGCAGAGGCGGAGGACTGGTCATGTGACACATGTTCTCGGGCGTCATCGTTCTGAGCATGTGCGGATCTGAGAGGGAAAACGAAGAAGCGGATATTAGATGAATAATTGCAGTCATTATTATTATTTAACATTATGGCATTTGAAATTATGAAGGTACCGTTAGCTTGCTGGGGTGAGTATGGCTCTGAGCTGGAGTCCGGAGGAGACTCGGGTAGCGTTCTGTGAAAAATAATAACATTTTATATGCGTAAATATAGCTAATAGTTCTCAGCATACTTCCCAAGTGTATTACAAGACTTCTAAAATTCACCTTTAAAGTACACATGAAATCAAAACTAACTATGTTGATTTTGTTAGCACTCATTGCTAGTTTTGTGGTGAGCAATTCATCTGTGCATGTCATTAAGAAAAAAAAAATTTGCCCTTGTAATCTTTAATCGAAATCTGAAAATGCACTTCCTGTTTGTTTCCAGTTAAATTTTCAGATTAGGTCTGTCTGAGGTATTGGGCGTGGCTAACATACTTAGCCACGCCCCTCCAGCTGTCAGTTTTGACAACAAACAGAAATGGTGAGGAGGAGAAGTCTGTTGTAATAGCTCTCCCCAAACCCATTTCCAGATCTTTCTGAATAAAACGCCTACTTTACTACATCCAATCAGCTCGCAGTAGAAAAAACAAGCCACGCCCACTGTTTTCTCATTTAATATTTAGTTTCTCTAGGAACTGCGTAACAATACGAAAAAAAATTGCAGCTTTCGGTTCATGCCGACTTTAAAGTCCCTGTGAGATCAAAATAAACATTTTTAGATGTTAGCATTAGTATGTTAGTCTGAAGGATGTCTGTAAGCTAGTGTGCTCTGAAACAATAACAAAATTAGCATATAGAAGATATAAATATTCAAAGCTTGCAGTTTTGTCACTTCCGCCAAAATGGGTTGATGTTTTTATTTATTTATTTATTTATTTTTTTTGACGTCACCTCATACTTTAGATTCTTATCAAATCTCCTGTCATGTCCCGCCCCTTTAAGATGCTATATGTGCTTGAGCTCAACCACTCTCATTGGCAGAGCTGTGATAAAAACAAAATGCTATTGGCATCATAAAAAGGGGGAGGGGCTATTTTATGTCCCGCAATGTCTTACGTCACACATCGAACAAAAATGCACATTTCAAAGCACTTCACGAGACTTTAAAAGTGCATTTTGGAAGTTTTTGAACTTTATGAACAGCTCAAAATCTTAAAATTGACATTGTTGTTGCCATGGAATTGTAAGATGTTTTAAGTGATTATTAATAATTATTAATGGTTGCTAGGGGGTTTGTTATAGTTTTGCATTGAAAGCAGTCATTCTGTGATATTCTGGAGTCTTATCTGTAGGATTTTCTCATGTTTTATGGCTCAGCAGGTGAAAATGGTACAAATGGCCAGTTAATAATGTAACAGCACTCACCATTTGAGGAATAATTCATAGGAGCACAAACGGATCAGTGTGATGCTTCAACAAGCACCTCTGGATGTACAGTATAAGTGCTGTAGTAAATCAGCTCTTGTTTTAATTGGAGCTCATACCTTTCTAAAGCAGCATTAGTGATTGCGCAGGTCATCAGCACTGAAATATTCATCTTATATATGAGTTCACTCCTTTATCTATCTTAACTAGCCCTTATCTGAGCTGCAGAGACTTATCTGAGGTCATGTGCAAATGAAGAGGTGGGTTATATCAAAGGGGTGGGGCATAATCTATGTAGAGGTGTGGCCAACACGCTTTATTAGACATTCGTAAATATTTTACATTGTAGCAATTTATGACTATTCATTCATTCATTCATTCATTTTCCTTCGACTTAGTCCCTTTATTAATCCGGGGTTGCCACAGTGGAATGAACCGCCAACTTATCCAGCATATGTCTTACACAGCGGATGACCTTCCAGCTGCAACCCATTACTGGGAAACACCCATACACACTCATCCAGACACACATTCATACACTACGGCCAATTTTGTTTATTTAATTCACCTATAGCGCATGTGTTTGGACTGTGGGGGAAGCCAGAGCACCCGGAGGAAACCCACGCCAACACGGTGAGAACATGCAAACTCCACACAGAAATGCCAGCGACCTGCTAACCACTGAGCCACCGTGTCACCCCAATTTAGTGACTAGTTTATGTGAATTATGGTTGGGCTGTCTTGTAATTTTTTTGTCTTGATACAAATCAAATCATTCATTCATTCATTCATTTTCATTTCGGCTTAGTCCCTTTATTAATCTGGGGTCGCCACAGCGGAATGAACCGCCAACTTATCCAGCATATGTTTTACGCAGCGGATGCCCTTCCAGCTGCAACCCATCACTGGGAAACATCCACACACTCTCATTCACACACATACACTACGGACAATTTAGCCTACCCAATTCACCTATACCACGTTTTTGGACCGTGGGGGAAACCGGAGCATCCGGAGGAAACCCACGCGAATACGGGGAGAACATGCAAACTCCACACAGAAACGCCAACTGACCCAGCCGAGGCTCGAACCAGCGACCTTCTTGCTGTGAGGCGAACATGCTACCCACTGCACCACCGTGACGCCCCAAATCAAATCAATACAATACAATTTAATATGACATCACCATAAATAGTTATGTTTTGAGATCTGGTTGAATCTGTTTTGTTTCTAATTACTTTTTTGACCAGTAACATGAGATGCTTCTTAAATTTGATGTACTATGATATTGTAATAAAACTGTGCTATTTGGCTAAAAACAACTTTTATTATTAGTATTGTATTATTAGTATTTCTGCATATTGTTTTACTAATTTGGTACAGATATAGTTTAGGGGTAGACTTTTTGATACTAATGATTTTTAGAAAATGTATTGTTGTTTTTCCCCCCTAGAAATCATGCATTTACATGAATTTAAACGTTAATATGAATGAAATGAGTTTCCCAGTGATGGGTTGCAGCTGGAAGGGCATCCGCTGCGTAAAACATATGCTGGATAAGTTGGCGGTTCATTCCGCTGTGGCGACCCCAGATTAATAAAGGGACTAAGCCGAAAAGAAAATGAATGAATGAATGAATGAATGAAATGAAATGTTGAATAAAATGTTAATATATACATATATATATATATACGTCACACATTGAACAAAATTGCACATTTCAAAGCACTTCAGGGACCTTTACATGTGCAAATGAGACATGATTATATTAAATATGCATACATTTTCATTCATTTCTAGCACAAACATTAGAACACTGGATGAAGTAAGTCAGGTTCAAAATTCCTGTTTCATTTTTTGGACATATTAGAGTTAAAGCTTTTTACAAAGAGGATTTTGGGAATATCTGATCATTAAGATGTTACTGCAAACTGCCAGAAAAGAAATCATATCATATTTTTGAAGAATGAAATGTATCAAAGTCCCTTTAAAGCAAGTCATTTCACTCGGCGGCCATCTGTGAAACGCCTCTCGGGCAGTATGCTCGGGCATTCTGTCTCAATGGGGAAACATCAAATTCTCCAAAACTGATTGCCAAGCTTACGATTACATTACATATTTGGAATCACCAATAAACTTAAACAACACCTGTCTCATAAGTTTAAATTCTAAATGTCCGAATAAAACAAAATCGGCATTTTTTCAGGTTTCCCAAGCTAATGCGCATGTGCACTCGAAAGGAACGACACCGACCTCATTTATGGCCGTTCTACACATTATAATCCTATGGATAATGATCGTATGATTGCGCTGCTCTTCTGAAGTAATTCACAACTTGGTCTTGATGGCGAATCTCCTCCAGTAATGACAGTGACTATTTGTTTACAAGTCTGCGGGTGTTTGAGTAGTTGCTGTCATGTGATGTGCGTTTGACAGTACAGACTGTACCTCACGTTCGTTTCATAGAGATTACAAAACTAAAAATCTTCTGTTTTCAAGTGTACTTGGTTAATTTAAAAGCACAGATTTCAAGCTTTATGTGGATATATTTCTTATGTCTGTGAAGGAAGTCAGTGTGTTTGTTGACCACCAAACTGTCGTAAAAGCACACGTCTGGTCCGAGCTTTTCCCCTGGAGAAACGTCAGTCTATAGCGATCGCTGATTGGCTCCTGTACTAGTAGGCGGGGCTTCATTCACCATATTGACCGTTACACTTTTCCCCATTCAAAACAAATACGAGTGACACGTCTTGTGTATTCTATAGTCTTTGGTTGTATGTAATCAAGCAAAAATATGTTTAAACAAATCCCTTCCAAAATATAAAAAATGTGAAGTTTGGTCTGTATATATATGATGATATCTCATGATGATGAGAGAGATTCGGAGAAAGATTTTTGTTTAGCATATAAAAATATTAGTTTGTCTAACAATGTTGACTTCATCAACGAAAATACATGTGAAAAATGTTCGTGCCACGCCAGTAACGTGACCAAAAAATATAAATGCATGCACTTTGATCAGCTCATCTAATCAATGAACAGAGCATTGATTTTGATGAACAAAAACTAGACTAGTCAAGTTTCTGTTTGTCAAGCCATATTTGTTGACGAATTTAACACTGTTGTTTATTAATGGCCAATTTTCTCCTCTTACCCTGGTGCGTACTGTCCGCGGTGGTCCGGCTTAACGTGTTGGGTCGTTTGCTGCTGCCCCAGACAGGGGTAGTTGTGTCTGATGTGACCCAGCGGTGGTGCAGGCGGGTAGGGGTTCTGGCAGGACTGGGACAGGGATGGGACGGTGCTCTGACGCAGGGGGATTGGGGGGCTCACGCCACACCCTACCCCCCCTGAAGAGGATGCCCCGGCCTGAGCAGAGGAGAACTGTGGTACTGGGCCGCTGTGGACCTCCGTGAAACAACTGAAGGAGAAAAACCAAACCACCCGTAATGATTGATTCTCAATGAAATACGCCTGTAATAACACTGAGAGCAGCACCGACTGTTACGTGTTCTTACATGTCAGTGCTGTCGTCCTCTTTGCTGATGTATTCCTCCAGTATACTGGTGTCAATGTTTGCTGGCTCCAAAGAGCTGTTAATATCATGACCTGCAGGAAAAATAAGAGACAGAAAAAGGTAAAAGATGAGAGGGAGAGAGGAGGATGAGTATCGTGTTCCTACGCACAGTTTCTGCAGTGATAAAACAACAGTTTCACAACAACATCATTTATTTTCCTTTCTAGTTTGGTGATTTTTGTGGATTGCAAAACCTCGGGTTATTTGTTTGCTGGTTTAATAGATGAATGAATGATGCATGTTCTATTCAGGTCAATGAAAATGTACAGTTGAAGAGTACATTATTTGAAAGTTTTATTATTTTTTAAAATATTTCCCAAGTGATGTCTTATTTCTTTATTTTGCCTTGAATTTAAAAAAAATCATATATATATGAGCAATATCACCGAGTAGCAGTGTAATATGGTTGTATATAGGCACTGGTGGGAGGCGTGCGTTGGCTCGAGGCCGCAGGCTGAGTGCCTTAGTGTCCCACCAGTGATGATATACAGCCATATCGCACTGCTACTTGTGTGATATTGCGTTTATACAACAGTTTGACAGCATAATCGTGTAAATAAAAAAGAAAATCAAACACGGAGAGTCTCAAAATCCTTTTTTAATAGGAACTACTTTCTTCCGCCATTCATTCACATGTGCAGCTGACGTCAGAACAGCAGAAACCGTTGCTACTTCACCAACGTCACTTTAGAGCTAGTATTTGAATGATTCTCTAGCGTAATGTCTAAAGTAACGACAAAACAGGTGATTTTGCTGACATTTTAAGATTAAAAGGCTGAACAGCATGACATGCCGAAAAAGCCAAAGCAAAGCAAGCACTACCAGATTACTATGGTATAAATACAGCACTACAAAATACAAAAGAGAGAGATCTACTTAGAATGCCACTGACCTGTTTTGTAATGATTTGTTCAGCTGTAGTTTGAAACGTATGCTGAGAAAATACTGTTTTTCTCCCCTAAGGACTTATCTCTGTCGCCATCTTGTGGCGGAACATCAACTGTCTTTACTCTGCTCAGTATGACAGGCTGATGGCCGCCAACACGCTGAATCTCATAAATTATGAATATTTAAAATAGGCACTATCCTTATAAATAAACTGCATACTTGCAATCTAAACAACTACATTCTCACCTAAAAAGCCTCAAAAGTACATTATGTTGTCCAACATCTGCAATATTTGTTAAACTGTAATCCTCTGCTTTCCCCTCGTGTGGGCGAAGTAATACACAAGGGTGAAGAGGCTGTATGAGTGCTGATATTGCTTTAATATCTCATGGCTATCAGCCAATCAGATTTGAGAACCAGACAGAACTGTTGTGTATATGTATGTATGTATGTGTATATATATATATATTTAAAGCTGTTTTACATTTTTAATACATTTTTAAGGTTAATATTATTAGCCCCCTTAAGAAATTAAATTTTCTGATTAAAATAAAGTTAAATAAAATAAGATTAAAATAATATTAGGATTGAATTTTATTAAATGTATTTTAAAATTATTGTAAAATTATAATTGCAAAAATGCAATAAGTAAACAAGTAAATAAAGTTGAATTTTTGAACACCAAAAAGGCAATTATTGAATTATTGTTAAAGTAAATTATGAACCCATATGAAAATTATGTTGTTAAAAAAAAACCAATATGAACAATTTTGTACAAAAATGCAAAAAAAAAAACATTTTAAAATTAGAAATACATTATAACATATATATAAAATCCAAAAATTATGTTGGAAAAAAATGACATCCATCATTTCTAGTACGTTCAAATTTCAACAACAGAAACAGTACAAGAACTACACAAAGCAAGAAAACAAGGAGAAAAAGACAGGAATCAGCGTGAGGTCAGGTGTAGGTGTAGCTGAGTCCCCATTAAACCCCTGATCTCTCTCTCTCTCTCTCTCTCTCTCTCTGTCTCTCTCTCTCTCTTTGATAGATTAGGCCACTAACCAAGGCGGAATGTGAAGAATTCCAGTGTTAGTGTTGGGAAAACTCTCTGGTCCATCACCCTCCCACATCCCAACACGAACAGGCAAAAAACATCCCAAAACACCGTGACCCAGAACAGGTCTGATCCACCTATGAGTCCTTAAAGACCTCGTCTGTACACGTGAGTTTACTTCACTTTAGTTCTCGCAAAAGCATATATATATTATAATATGCATTGATGTTAAAATTTCCAAAACAGTAGAATATCACTTCTCCAAAGTTCACCAGGGTACTGTACTCAGTCTGTCCTCATCAATGCACATGATCGTTTTCAAAGACTTTCATTTATTCATTTTCATTCAGCTTAGTCCCTTATTTATCAGGGGTCGCCACAGCGGAATGAACCACCAATTATTCCGGCAAATGTTTTACGCAGTGGATGCCCTTCCAGTCGCAACCCAGTATTGGGAAACATCCATACACTCTCACATTCACACACAGACTCAAAGACTACGGACAATTTAGTTTACCCAATTCACCTATATCGCATGTGTTTGGACTGTGGGGGAAACCGGAGCACCCGGAGGAAACCCACGCCAACACGGGGAGAACATGCAAACTCCACACAGAAACGCCAATTGGCCCAGCCGGGACTCGAACCAGCGACCTTCTTGCTGTTAGGTGACAATACTAACCACTGAGCCACCGTGCCACACACACATAACTTAAGAGAATAAGGACAAATCTATTAGACCATGCGCTTGGTGCAACGACTGTTTTTCATGTTCTTAAAATAGTAAAAGTGGATTCAGACTTGCTCTAAGTGCTTCTGAGCTTTAGACTTTGAGATTATATGTTTAAAATAGAGCCCTTTGTGTTTTTGTCACAAAAAAAAACATTGTTGTGTAAACGAACAGGCAAAACATATAAAAAAATGATCTTTTGTCGCGTAAACAGACCTTTTTTCAAATTTTGGCCAGCCAAGTGAAAATCTTGCTAGCCATGCTTGCAATTTTAACCATCCAAATAAATTAAGATGAAGGTATTAAATAAAGACATTAACATTGTATTTTTAAATAATTATATGGCAATATTTCCTTGCAGCATCAAAAACGGTATCAACTATCAATGGTTTTTAAGGATATCATTATCTTATCAAAGATTCAAGATTAGAAAATTCCAGAAATTTCAACTTAAAGGGACAGTTCACCCAAAAATGAAAAATTCCTGTACCATGTACTTACACTCAAGTGGTTGTAAACTTTTACAAATTTCTTTCTTCTGTCGAACAAAAGAGGAAGATACTTTGAATAATGTCAGCTATTGACTCTCATAGTGTTTTTGTTGTCCCTACTAATGGCTGTTTTTTTAAATTTATGTTCAACATAAGAAAGAAATTCATAAAACTTTACAACCACTTGAGTATGAGTAAACGATGAGTACGTTTTCCTTTTTTGGGTGAACTGTCCCTTTAAATCCCAGTATAAGTATCACCATCTGTCAATGTATGTTTACATCAGGTATAAACCAAGAGTCAAAGCAAACACTTCTTATAAACCACTTGACCAATTGTAAAAATCCAGCTCTGAGTGATGAAAATGCAGCTGCGAGGGGAAAACCCAGCACTGATGTCATGTTTGGGGTCTCTGCTCTCTCGGACAGCTTTATGAGAGTGCCAGCAGGGCAGAGAAAACCAGCGAGGGATGATTTCACTAAATAAGATCCAGATGTTTCCATCCTCCTGCGTTAAATCTGCCAGAGCGCCGCTGATAACGGCTGCGAGATTGACTGACGCGAACAGGAGTGGGGGAGAAGAGCCAAGTTTCTGGACTGAAAAACACTGACTTTAACAAAGAGAGCAGAAATATATAAATTTCCCTCTATGTTTTGATGAATATATGTTGACGTTAGTTCATTTGTTGAAGTGGTTTCAATTTATGCTCGTTTCGAAAGACTTAATCCATCACAGCTCATCTCCCTTTAACTATTATCAGTTTTTTCTTTCCGAGTAAAAATATTGACTGCAATGACACCGTTTAATGTTGTTTACAGGAGACATCTGCTACAATATCATTCAGTGGAATGTATTAAAATATCTTGGAAGGCATAGTTAGAGCAAGACAGTAAACAAATAGTTTAAATAGTAATTAATTTTCACTTTAAATCCTTCGACTTTGCATTTATCCTTCAAACCACTAGATTTGGCAGCAAGTCCTATCTAATAATTTGAACAATCCAGGCTCATTCTGAAAACGTACCCCTATATACATTTCTGGAGAGTGCCAAATACGTCCCAGGAGTCACGTTTGTTAAACTGCACAGATGAATTTATAACATCAAAAGTCGCAAGAACAGGGATCAAGGTCCCACAATGCAATTCTTAACCATAAATAAACAAACAAAAAAATTAAACCAAGAAATACAATGCTAATTTAAAGTGTATTATATATTTGTTATTTAACAGTGTATTAGGTGGCACTGTGGCTCAGTGGTTAGCACTGTGACCTCACAGCAAGAAGGTCACTGGTTCGAGTCCTGGTGGGTCAGTTGGCATTTCTGTGTGCGCTATAGGTGACTTGGATGAACTAAATTGACCGTAGTGTATGAGTGTGTGTGTGAATGTGAGTGCGTATGGGTGTTTCCCAGTACTGGGTTGCGGCTGGAAGGGCATCCGCTGCGTAAAACATATGCTGGAATAGTTGGCAGTTCATTCCGCTGTGGCGACCCCTGATAAATAAGGGACTAAGCCAAAGGAGAATGAATGAATGAACAGTGTATTATACATTTTGTGATATAATATTTTTGGGTAAAACTTGATTTAATTAGTTCATATCAGAATTCCTTGATCATTTAAAAGTTCAATTCATTTGAAACGCCAATCTAACATTGCATACTTCACAATTATATTAAAAGTAAACACAAACTGACCCTAAACGTACTGTAAATACTAAACATTTGCTTTGAGAAATTTGATAGTGAACGAAACTTCTTTGAAAAGCTTCACATTTCTTTCTCATTCATCATTGCCTGTTCAAGAAGATACTTGTATGACAAGCTCTATGATTCTGAACGAAAGCATTTGGCAACTAAAAAAAAAGCGGTCCCTGGAGAGCTCATTAATCACACTCAACAATACCAAACATCCCTCGCTCTCCTCCGTCTCCATCTCTATCTCTGTGTTCCTCCCAGATCTCTTTCCATGTGGAGTCCGTCACCGTGCGCCGCTTCTTATGCATGTTAATCATTAAGCCCTAATTCACACCACAGTAAAAGATGATAGAGCAAAGTCCATTATATTATCAGATGGTAAACACCACCCAGAATGCACCGGGGGGCTTTAGAAAGAGGAAAACACACATGCTGCATGGCCATGATCAATACGGCATTCATTTGAGTATTAACACACTT
This sequence comes from Danio jaintianensis, assembly GCA_903798115.1. NCBI lineage: Eukaryota > Metazoa > Chordata > Actinopteri > Cypriniformes > Danionidae > Danio > Danio jaintianensis. The sequence goes on from CAIGQV010017386.1 coordinate 36,303,401, forward strand.
ACAGGGAAAAAACATTTGTCCTAGTTATACAGTCATTGACACGAGAAGAGAACTGTTAAATCACAAAACACACATTGATACTGTTTGTCAGACTGTAAAGCACTTATTGCGCCACATGATGTGACACAATGCCAAAAAAATATGGACGGAATTGTAAAATCAAGCCATAAAAATGGAATTTGCACAGAAAATCATGAGTTGTTTCATCAGCTTTGAATAAATAAATCAGAATGTATGACTATAATCAAATTGTGATATAAATTAATGACAGTATTATAATAATATAATATTTGTCAATATTCATTCATTCATTTATTCATTTTCCTTCGGCTTAGTCTTGTTCAACTTAAACTTAGACTCAACTTAAAGTTTTAAGGCAACAAACTTCAGGACATTTTTGAGTTGACTCAACTTAAACCGAGTCAAGTGCAGTAATTCGGTTGAAAGTTGAGTCAACTCAAAAATGTCCTGAAATTTGTTGCCTTAAAATTTTAAGTTGAGTCAACTTAGTTTTTTTTTACAGTGCACGCCAACATGGGATGAAAATGCAAACTCCACACAGAAATGCCAACTGACCCAGCCAGGACGCGAACCAGCGACCTTCTTGCTGTGAGGCGACAGCGCTAACCACTGAGCCACCGTGTCGCCACTATTTGTCAATATTAAAGTACAAAATGTGTATAAAAAAAGTGCAGAAAAGTGAAAAACTTCAAAAAAAACATTCAAATATAGGTTTGAGAAACAGAAATATAGGAATATTATTATAAATAATAATAACAATTATAATATTATAATAATAAATATAATAATCTAATGCATTTTCAAAGTTATAATCATCATCATCATTCATTCATTTTCTTTTCGGCTTAGTCCTTTTATTTATCTGAGGTCGCCACAGCGGAATGAGCCGCCAACTTATCCAGCATATGTTTCACGCAGCGGATGCCCTTCCAGGTGCAACCCATCACTGGGAAACATCCACACACACTCATTCACACACATACACTATGGACAATTTAGCTTACCCAATTCACCTATAGCGCATGTGTTTGGACTGTGGGGGAAACCGGAGCACCCGGAGGAAACCCACACGAACACGGGGAGATTCTAGGATTTCTCCTAATTTTTTTTCCTAAACATTTCTTTTTGCATGTGTAGATTCAAACTAATAAAACAATAATAATAATAATAATAATAATAATTTAACATTTTACTACTGTGCTCCAGCAATCAAATATTTCAATCATGATATGTAGATTTGTAGGCCAAACTGCACATAGGTGGTTGCTATTGAGTTGCTAAGGTGTTCTAAGTGTTGCTAGGGTGTGGTTAGTGGCTCAAAAGACCACACCCCCAAGAACTTTATAATATTACAGGATTTCCTCCTTCAATGCATCCTTCACCATATACTCAAAACTGACATGCAAATCATTTTTTTGGCATCATTAATATCTCTTGAACAAATGATCCAGGATGAGATACTTAATAATCAACATTAAGAGCTCTTTATTTAGCAAACAACACTAATCATTTTGTCTGTAACAGAATCAAACTCTAATGAAAACAAACTAGCACACATGCACTGAACTACTGCATGAGACCTGGCAACGCAGCAGCTAAATATATGCAAATCAATAATAAGAGAGAAGGTACCTGCTCGAAGCCACAGCATTTTGTTTATCGTACACACAACCTACAAAACTGAAGATGTGTGTAAATGACCCACAACGTCTCTCATATCCTTCCCGGCAATGTACACCTTTGCGTCTCGTCTCGGACCTCAGCTGGCGGGTCCAGGGTTACGTGGATGTGTGTGTGTGTGTGTGTGTGTGTTGTAATGCAGGATTAGGTCTCAGTCATGAGACAGAGCTGTACCAGGCCACCACACACAGCTCTATCGGCCACCAGCACTGAACGCACCGGCCGACCTGAGCTGCTTACCTACACCACAGAGAAACCCGTGGAGCAAGCATACCGTCAGCAGAGGAAGAAAACCTGTAAAAGTCGGGAATTTAAGGAATGGCACATTTCCCACACAAAAAATCAGCATCTCGGCCTAATTTTAACCCCAGCGCCTCGGTTTTAATCCCCACCAACATACAGAGTCACTGGCCAGATTATCTGGTGTGGTCTGATTGACCGCATGCCTTTAAATGGCCTATTATCGAGAAAGAAAAAAAAGGGTGGCAAAATATGCTGTGGAATCTCAAGCATAATCGTATCCAACTTAATTTGAGCAAAAACATCTCTGGCTTTTAGTGTCACTTGCTTCTTGTTGTTTTACTTATCTCTTAGAGGCAGTGGTGTAAAGTAACAAATTACAAATACTCAAATTACTGTAATTGCGTAGTTTTTCTCAGGAATTGTAATTTACCAAGTAGTTTTAAAAATGTGTACTTTTACTTTTCCTTGAGTACATTTTTAGTGCTGTATCGGTACTTTTACTCCACTACTTTTATTCAACCAGTCACTACTTAATTTTTTTCTTGTCTATGGGATTGGCTAAAGTAGAAGAATTCCAGTGATTCCAAGTCCTGTGATTCCTGTCCAATCAAATCACACATAGAAACTAAATTGCATCATACTGAACTACCTCAAGACATGGGTGCTATATAAATGCAGCTAACCATTTGGATGCATTAAAAGTGTCCAAGAAGACGTCCAAAATCATCACACGCAATAACCCAGAGACCGTTTAAACTGGATGACAGATGTATGATGACTGAAATGGCCTTAAACAATAACTGAACTACAGAATGTTACGTTTTCACACACATACACGCACAAATTGCATGTAAACGCATTAGACTTTCACAGTGTATTACTCA
>CAIGQV010017386.1:36311228-36321413 GCA_903798115.1 Danio jaintianensis
GTGTGTGTGTGTTTATGTATCTATGTGTGTGTGTAGTACCATGTATGTGTGCATGTGAGAGAGTATATGTAATGTGTGTGTGTGTGTGTGAGAGAAAGTGCATATATAATGTATGTGTGTGAGAGTGTGTCTGTCTGTGTGTGTGTTTGTATGTATATATGTATGTATGTGTGTGTGTGTGTGTGTGTGTGTGTGTGTTTGTTTATATGTATGTATGTAAGTGTGTGTGAGTGTGTATTTATGTATGTATGTGTGTGCCTGTGTATGAGAGTGAGATTGTATGTATGTGTGTGTGAGTATATGTAATGTATGTGTGTGTGTGTGTGAGAGAGTATATGTAATGTGTGTGTGTGTGTGTGTGTGTGTGTATCTGTGTGTGTGCATGTGTGTGTGTGTGTGTGTCTACGTCTGTTATCTCTCTCCTTCACCCCGTCTGCACACTGTCACACTAATGGAGTCAGAATGAGGCGGTGATAGTGAGAAAGAGTGAAAGAAGCATTACTCGCACCTCATTCTGTTTTTTAAAAGTCTGTCAGGAATGCCAGGAATGATCCAGTGCATTAGAGAGAGGGGGCAAGCGGACCCTCTGTAAGCAGCTTAGGCCTAAAACGCTTTCTAAGCGCTCTTATGTCACAGGGGGTTTCGCTGCTAGTTATCTGTAGGTAAATATCTGAAAAATATCCACTCCGCGCCTCTCGAAAATGAACAAACAGAAGCCAGTAACTCTCAAGAACAGCCAACTTCACAAAGAACTTTTCGAAACTGGGGCTGCAGCTCATGATTATTATTATTTTTTATTTGTCTAATGCATTTCTGAAAATGCGTATTAGCAATGCATAATACATTAGCATGTTTACAGTAAAAATTTATGAAATTGTCTTTTTTTTGTTAAAAATTTTAATAAAATAAAAAATGACTAAATATAAAAATAAATAAAGTTACCAAAAAAAGAAAAAGTAAAACAGGCACAAGTGAGAGTTTGACAATCTAAACTGTAATAGTGAACTACAGGAGCAAACGTGCACAAATTAAATTATTTAAATTATTAATTAAATTAAATTAATTCATTTAATTTTAAATTTGAATTATTTTATTTTAAGGGGTGCAGTGGCGCAGTGGGTTGCGCTGTTGCCTCACAGCAAGAAGGTCGCTGGTTCGAGCCTCAGCTGGGTCAGTTAGCATTTCTGTGTGGAGTTTGCATGTTCTCCCTGTGTTGGCGTGGGTTTTCTCCGGGTGCTCCGGTTTCCCCCACAGTCCAAACATATGCGCTATAGGTGAATTGGGTAAGCTAAATTGTCCGTAGTGTATGTGTGTGAATGAGTGTGTATGGATGTTTCCCAGTGATGGGTTGCAGCTGGAAGGGCATCCGCTGTGTAAAAAACATATGCTGGATAAGTTGGCGGTTCATTCCGCTGTGCCGACCCCAAATTAATAAAGGGACTAAGCCAAAAAGAAAATGAATGAATGAATTCTATTTTTAATTTTATTAACTCCGTGATGTTGCCACCTACTGGTTTGTCATCTAAAATACAGCAATTTTTTTTTGTCGTTAATTTAACAAAGTTGTCATCAGTACGTAAAACATTTTAAAAATGCAAAGGAAAAATGTACATATACACTACCGGTCAAAAGTTTTGGGTCGTCTTTTTTTTTTCATGTTTTTTTTTTTAAAGAAAATTATTCTGTTCATCAAGGCGGCATTTATTAAATGTATAAAAAAAAAAATCAATTGTTAAATACTTATTTATTCAATATTTATTTATTACTTATTGTATGTATTTTCAAATGAAATTATTAGTCCAGTCATTATTGCTTTTATTACTATTACCATTAGCAATAATAATAATAATAATAATAATTAATATTAGAGTGATTTCTGAAGGATCATGTGACTCTGAAGTCTGGAGTAATGAAGCTGAAAATTAATCACTAAAATCACTGAAATTAATTATTAAATTAAATTTATTTTTGATGAATTGGTGAGCAGGATAAACTTATTTTAAAACTTTTAAAAATCGTACTGACCCCAAACTTTTGACCGGTAGTGTATATGGTCGCATATGCGGCCGAAATTTAATCTATGCGACCTCAAAATATATTTGGGAGCATTTGTGCGAGTGCATAAAATTGTTGCCATGGACCTGCTTTCATTGCAAAATGTTCCCCGCATGCGCAGATTAGCAGACATTCAAGCAGAATGCATATTTGCACCTAAAAATGTGAAACTCAGCGCTCAGGAATGGTTTAAAACAGTTGTCATGCCAACTTCATACAGAAAACGAAGTACGTGATGCTTACCACGCCTTCGCGCTCTTCTGATTGGCCCACTGCTCTGGAACTGAGAGACAACGCTGTGCGTAAAAGTTGAAAATCTTTAACTTGATGCGGGAAAAAGACGGGAGTCATGCAAGTGCATGTTTACAAAGAAAAAAGTAGGAAAAGTAGCGCATTTCAGTAGAACGGATTGGTTACTATTAGCTGTCAATCACTCAGTCAATGCCCTCAGCCTTCAGATGACAGGGAGCTATACAGCTCCCCTAAATAAGGCATGGGCTCCCCTGAAAACATGGTTTGTGAAATTTTTGGGGGGGGGGGCCTCAAAAAATATTGACAATGTGTTATTTTGACGTGCGGTTTCAGTATTGTGTAATGTGATCATGGATTATTGTGTGTAAAAGTGCAAAAATATCATAGTATGGATAACTGCAGTCTGGAGCATTGGGCGTGGCAAAAGGTTTTTTCATTGGTCAAGTTTTTTTTTCCTGTAGGGGTGTGGCAAAAGGTTTTTCATGCTGGAAGTGCGATATGCACATCAATATAGCAGCGTTTTTTATGACATTGTATAACAATAATTAATATTTTTACAGTACTGTGATGGTTGGGTTTAGGGTTAGGGTAGGGGTAGACGTTAAAAAATACAATTTATTGGTTAATTTAATAGACTCGCTTGTTTAGTGTAAAGGTGGACTGGTGTTTAGAATAAAGAATAAAGAGGCCCCTTACCTTTTGGCACCCCTACCTTTTGCCACGCCTATTTCTCCAGACTGCAGTTACCTCCTTCTCAAAATATCATTCATTCGTGCATGACGGCGATTTACACCTCACTTAAAAAAAAAGAGAACTACACAGGCTATTCTTGTCATGAGCATCAAGGCGTGGGGGCGCTGAGGAACAAAGTCCAGTCATGTCAAAGACTGACAGCCAGATGCTTTCATATGGACGTTGAGACACTGCTTATTAATTTTCCGACACAAATGATGTGACGTTGTTTGCTTCATACAGTAGGCCAATACAATGTTCTTTTTTTTAAACACCGTGACATTGCTGTAAACACGTTGGACAAGCTGAAAGCAGGGTAAACTTGACAAAACGGAACCCCTTTCAATGGTGTTTCTTTCATTTTCGAATTCGCAATTACGTGTACTGGAGTGATCCTGTGTGTTTTATAGCCTACATCATTGTGGCAAGGGACTCTCAAGATTAAAGTGAAACCCCAACCCCAAACCCCAAACCCCAAAGTGAAACCCCAACCCCAAATATATATATAGTACATAATTGTCATGTAAACCCTGAATATCGAATGTCAATTACCATCTTCGTATAAACAACAGTATAGAGACATGATCATAATCAATATATCAGCTTAATAATTTCACAACCGATACAATTTTTTTAGAAGCTGTCGGAAAAACATCCAAGACAAAGTATATATTTGAGCGAAACAACTTTCGGAGCAATAAAATTTTCCTCTGACAGCTGAGGGTCAAATCAGACAAACAGCTCAGTCTGCGTCGTCTTTTGTGCTTTGTCTTTCTGTACTCCACAATAGATGTTCATTTAAGATCACCCCCCAGACCCGCCCCACCCAACACAAACAAAGTCAAACACACAGAGCATTCACTGAGAATCGTGGATGTGGAGCACAATTAAAAACTGCAGCAAGCCATCAATTAAATCATACATGTATCGTCATATAGTAGGAATAAGTCAATAGAATCATGTTTTCGAATGAATCATTTGAATCATCGATTCATTCTCATGAGCAGGTGCGTTTTTGAAGAACTAATTACTTCGCAATCATTAAAAAAGATGATTCTGTATACTGTGTAGTATAAATGTAATCTGAATGTCCAGTATTTGCCATGTTGTCATCATACATCTTTTTTTATAGTAAAAAGGTGTCATTTCCGATGCAGCCAATCACAAAGCATGTTTTCTGTCCACACTAATATGTTTTCGTTTAAAAACACGTATTTTTCTCTCCATTTCAGCTATCCGTCCACACTGAGATGGCATTTTTAGAAAACAATTTTTTTTAAAAACACTGTCCTAAGTGGATACATTTCAAAACGCCGTTTTTGTCTTGCAGTGTGGACTGTGAAAACGGAGGCTTTCAAAAACGATGACGCATTTTAGGCCCCATTTACACTAATACATTTTAGTTTTAAAACGCATAAGTTTTGCTACAGTTATGCCTTCTATCCACACTACCCCAGAGTTTTCGAGCCCCGAAAACGGAGCGTTTTGAAAACGACGGAGAGGTTGTCTTCGTTTTAAAACGTCAGTGTGGATGGGGGAAAACGGAGACATCTGAAAACAGAGGCGTGGCTGCAGACATTCGCCTATCTGATTGGGGCTTTTTCTCAATATCAAGTACACAAAGTTCAGTCTTGCATCCTTTCTTTTTAAGTTCAGACTTCACAAGTTTGATATGGAAAACAAACTCCCGACGACACGACAGGTAAATCTTCAAAGGGAACAGTGTACTTTATAACGTCATTCACATCACCCTGGCTATGGTGTTTCACTATCTTAACAATAAAATGAAAACATGATATAAGGAACTGCCTATTTTCATTTTGATATTAACAACTTAACAGACACCAAAAATGTTAAGGCGTCGTGTAGCAACATATTTCTATAACCGTCATCTTCACTGTATGCATATTTATAACAAAACAAAGCCTATAACATGACTGCTTCCTTTCATTTTCACTGAAAAATATGAAACATACCCTGTCTCTTTTGCTGAATATCAGTTTTAATAACCAGTAATGGCCATTATAAAAGTATAACGTACAATAAGTTTATACAATATATGAAATAAAGGCAAGCAATCAGTCAAATGTGCAGAATCAGTGCACATGGTTACATAAATTAATATATTAACTTATCTTTGCGCTCAGCCAAAACACGTTACCTGAGAACATGTAATAAATTCAAAGGACCAAAGAGTCGTTAGATAGAGACAAGATGAATTAAATATTACGTTTAACAAATATAGTGAGATGAGATCCAGCGGTAGATCCTTGATGAACTGTCCTACGTGTGCTGCTCTCACCTGGGGAGGGGCCCACAGAGCTGCCGCTGACTGCCTGGAGCATAGACATCCGTATACTCGGCAGTGCATGCCAGAGTGTGTGTGTGGTCACGTGATGTGCATTTTCAGCCGTGTAGTGTGGACGGAGAGATTTTCAGAAATGCTAGATAAAACGCCAGTGTGGACGTAGATCGTTTTCGTTCTAAAATGCTGTTTAAAAATAAAATTCATCAGTGTGAATGGGACCTTAGTCATGTGACGCAGTCATGTGACCAATTCATCTAACATGGCAGACAACATTGTAAAGCAGATGTTTTGAGTGCTATCCATTTTGACAGCTTTATTAAAGATTAATGTCAGTTTGTACATGCTCCATCTGCCTCTCTTTAAAGGACAGGGAATGTTTACTGGGAGCTGTTGTTCAGCGGTGGAAGCAGACCGCAGTTGCGGTACAGACCATACATGGAGCAGAGATGTTGGGTCATTTTGCCAAGACGTTTCAAGGAGATGTACAGTAAATAAATGGAAGGCGGATATGACGCAGGCAAAATCGTCTTACATCATGAACGAAAGCAATTTCAGTCATTGTAATGTGGATGATCATTTTTTCTGAAAGAATTGAAAACGATAGTGTGAACATGGATTATTTTTAGACGAAAACGCTATTATCTAAATTAACTAGATTAGTGTAGACGTAGCCTAAGCGAATCAGTCATTTTGAACCAATCAATGAATGATTCAGGGGCCATTCACACAGAACGTCCTTGCGTCTAAAAAAAAAATATGCAGCGCTCAGGAATGGTTTTAAAATAGCATCTCATCTGCCATGTTAACGTCAAATAAAACAGTTTTCATGTCAAACTTGCTACTGTAAACAAAAGCTTGCAATGCTTGCCCTGCCTCTGATTTCTCCTGATTGGTCCACTGCTTTAGTGCTGACATTGATGAGTGGCACTGCATGTAAAAGTTTACTTTTTTTACTCTACAAATGTCTTAAAACCACGATGCTTATGTGCAAGGTGCTGCTAAAGGTGTGAGACATGCATTTAATGATCATGTATGTCTGTCGAACTTGTTTTTTTAAAGAAAACCAATGGGAAAAGTAGTGTGTTTGGAATTGAAAAACACATTCTGTGTGAATAACCCCCTAATACAAGAACTTGTCGCCACCTACTGGTGGTTTCAGTATCATAATTGTTTATCCACAACAGCTATAAACCAGTACAAAAACACAATCAACAAAATATTATCATTACCAAAAACAAAAATATCAGCTAACGTTATTTTGTTTGTTGCACACCCATCCACTCCCACTTCAACAACTTCTTTACTCTTCTTTGATTTGTGCTAACTAGTGCAAGGGGCGGAGTCAACCTGTCACTCACATGAGATTCACCAATAGCAATCCATAACCACGCAAACAAATCCCCACGGACAAAATCGATTCTCATCCTACATTTATCTTTGCAATAACAAAACAAATATGATATCATATTCCATGTCAACCTATTTTGTTTTCTAATACTTTCAAATTCAATTCTCAAAAACACAAGCAAATTATTCAAATTAAAAGAATTTGTAAAACTAATTTACACTACAATTCTACAATACAATTTTTCCATAGTTCACATCACATACTAAGATATATCATGATATGAGAACATTTCTAGCATTTCACTGTAAAAAAAAAAAAAAGTTCTTCATGGTAGTGCCTGTAGGGTTTCGACCCGGACCAGAGGCACAGCGTCTGCCTCACTCCCCAAATGAAGAATGTAAACATGAGAAATTCTCGTTAAAGAGTAGTGTTTGACGGCCATGAACTCCAGAGCCCAATGAAGTCAACCGTGTTTACAGTAAAACGCTGTCATGTATACAAAGCATTACACCTGCTCTGAGAACACTCACTCACGTCTGCTGATGAGCCACAAATCAAGGCTGGAAAATCCTCTTAAAATAAATAGCTTGGCTTAGGACTCAGCATAAACAACCATGGCTTTTATCTGTCAAGAATGACAGAGATATAAATATGGCCACTCCGAGGACAATAAAAAAACTGATTTTAGGAAGAAAAGAAAGATGACAAAAAGAAAATGACATTGAATGCTATGAATCAACACTTTGCTATGATGTGACTACAAGAAAACTTTCAACAGATAAATCGATTCAAGATCATTTCGCACCAATATTTAATTATTGACACTTCCTTACTGTAATGCATCTACAATTCTTTAAATAAATCCCACTCAATCGCTATTATATTGTTTTAATAATAAATATTGTATTAAAAAATCTACGCAAAAGTACTAATAAAAATGTAGTTTTTTCTATTTTATATTATTACTATACTATACTACTATATTAGCATTAAAAGCATTAATTAAAAGATGATGTATTTGCATTTTACAATTAATAATATGTATTATATTACGTATATTAATAGCAATGGGGTTTTTTTACATTTTTGCATAAAAATTGTTAAATGGTTTTTGTAATTAGCATAATTTTAAAGGTGATTTTTCTGTAAATTAAAAGGTTAAAAAATGCTTAAAAAAAATTAAGCATTATTTTAAAAATTCTGATCAGCATTAAATAAAATGCAAATACTGCCATTATGTAATTAAATTAAATTAAAAACATTAAATATTTATTTCATTAAATGTAAATTGTTGGTAGTCAATTCAAATGAAAAATAATGCATCACATTTTTTTGTAAACATTGAAATTAAAACATTGTATTCTTTTATAATGAGCCAAAGCCTTGATGCATATTTATTTTACAATAAAAATATAACAGTTTTTACATTCTGTCAGTTAAAGTGAGTTGTTTTATTGTCATGGAAACTGTGGGTAGCATATTAAAATATCATAAATGTATAAAAATGGCAAACAAATCTTAATAACCAAATCAAATAAGCTTAATTTCCTTTCAGCAAAACATAATTTCTTATTTTCTTTCCACTGATGTTGGCCAGTGGCACAAATCCTTTTTGTTTACATCTTATTTTCCTCTTTTCTTGCCCAACAGCTCTCTCTTTAATTCCACAATTCTGGTTGTCTCTGCCTTAACCATTACAAACACACCATTTATCACATTCCTCTGTCTTTCCCAGTGTTTCTCCTCAAACCCTCCTCCTCCTCTGGAATCCATCCTTCGCTCCCTGCATCCGTACATCATCTCTCTCTCTCTCTCTCTCTCTCTCTCTCTCTCTCTCTCTCTCTCTCTCTCTCCAGTGCCCTCCACCTTTCTGCCCTTCCCCTCACCGGTGGCTTTTTGTGTCTCCAAATTAATCCAACCCCAAAAATCCCCATGACACATTTATTCCTGCTAAATCACATGCCAATGATGGTTGAAACCAGATGTTTGCCAGCACTTTAAATGAATTATGTATTGATATTCACCTTTAACTGTAGGAAAGTAGTTATGTTATTGTGCAAAAACATTCAAGAACAACTTTCATCACGAATGGTTTTCTGAATAGACATAACATTGTTTTTAATAAAGGTATAGTTCACCCAAAAAGGACAATTTACTCTCCATTTACTTACCCTCAAGTGGTGCTAAACTTTCATGGATTCCTGCCTTCTGTTGAACACAAAAGAAGATATTTTGAAATATGGTGGAAAGCAGCAGCCATTGACATCTATAGTATGAAGTCAATAGCTGCTGCATGCCAACATTCTTCAAAATATCTTCTTTTGTGCTCAACAGAAGAAACTCAATCACTGTGCAAAAAAAAATATGTGACAAAAAGTCATGACAACAAGCGTTTCTATGACATTTTAATAAGTTAATCAGTTTTCATCTAGTTAATTTTTTTGAACAACAATTTTCATTTTAAACACTGTCATACAAATAGACAAGGTTTACATTTTCAGTTCATCAAACAAAATACAACAATAATAATATATAAACTCAAAATAACTTAATACACATTGAAAAAAGATAATAATAATTTAAAAAAATAAATAAATCTAATTTATTTTAAGTAATATTTGTAGTCAGTTTGATTGATGTAAATTGAAATGATTAGAAAAGTTAAGTTGATTCAACAAAAAAAGTGAACACAGGAAGATGATGACTGAATTTTAATTTCTGGATGAACTATCCCTTCAATTTTTGGTTTATTTCTACTGGGTCTGACTCTTAAAATGTACACTGTAAAAGATGCTGGGTTCCACACAATCAATTTGTGTTGGGACAACATGAAGGAATTAAGTTGACATAATCATTTTTACAAATTTAAGTGGATTGAACATAAAACAAGTAGTCCCCCCAAAAAACATAAAAAAAAAACTCATTTTAAATAAGTAGTTTGAACAAGAAGTCATTTTTTGAGTGTAATAGATTAAAATGTGTTTGAAACTTAGGGTTACACTGTAAAGAAATGTAATACAAATATTTTTATGTTGCTTCAACTTATTTTAATAAGTTAATCAGGTGTCAACAACATTTTTTAAGCTATACAAAGTTTAACTTAATATGTTTGTTTAGCTTGATTAATGTAAGTTGAGATGACTAGAAAAGTTAATTTGACGAATGGTGGAAAGCAGCAGCCATTGACATCTATATGCAGTCAATGGCTGCTGCTTCCCAACATTCTTCAAAATATCTTGTTTTGTGTTCAACAGAAGAAACTCAAACACACTGTAACAAAAAGTCATTACAACAAGCGTTTTTATGACATTTTAATGAGTTAATCAGTTTTCATAATATGTCATATTTTAGTTACTTTGATTGATGTAAATTGAAATGACTGAAAAAAAATAATTTGATTCAACTAAAAAAATTAAGGCAGCAAGAATTTTTTTGACAGTGTAGGGATTTAATTTATTCTGGATTATCTGAAAGAAAACTTGACTATATG
>CAIGQV010017386.1:36330130-36345793 GCA_903798115.1 Danio jaintianensis
ACACACACACACACACACACACACACACACACACACACACACACACAAGCAGTTTTTGTTCAGCACGCACTGCAGTTGTTTTGATTGTCAAGCCCCCATAATGATGCTGTTGTGTAAATGAATGGCCAAAATGCTGTAAACGTTTTTAAGATTTTAGTTGGAAATTAAGGCATGTTAATGCCCTTAAGTCTTGTTTTCTGAGAGATTAATCAAATATAAGTGAGCTTTTGCTGAGGAAAAAAACACTCTGAAAAATCTACTTGTTTTCTCCTTCTGGAAGTTGATTCTGTTCAACACACAACTGCGTGGCTAACAGTTCTTGTTTTATTTGATGCTGTTTTTGTGGGTGTGTTTTTTTATTCTCATTTTTTACGGGTTTTTCATCTTTAATTTAGATAGGTGGAGGTTACAGACAGGAAAGTATTGGGAGCAGAGAGAGGGGAAGGGTCGGCAAAGCACCTTGAGCCAGTAATCAAACTCGGCTCGCTGTGAGCACCATGGTGCTGTATGTCGGCGCACTTAACCACTAGGCTATGGGCACCGACTGAGTTTTTTTTAAGTAGAAGAACACACATCTTAAGGTTTTGGGGATAAATTGTCAAGTTTTATATTTTCTACAGTAATTGGATTTATCTAAGAGGAAATAATCATTGTTTGATTTCATGGATAGTGCCCTATGCTTACTGTGATGCTAAAAAATGTTATGGAATTCAATATGTTCATCATCATATCATTTTCACATAGTCTTCACAACAACCTGTCAGAAAGTTCAAGAAATTATGACAGAAATATATTGTGCAGTATCTTAAAGTAATATTAATAATAATAATAACAACAAAGCATTCCATTTTAAAAGCAATAATCAATAATATTTTAATAATATTTTTGCTTATAACGATATTATTAGGGTGGCGCGGTATTAGGGTAGCGCTGTCGCCTCACAGCAAGAAGGTCGCTGGTTCAAGCCTCGGCTGGGTCAGTTGGCATTTCTGTGTGGAGTTTGCATGTTCTCCCCGTGTTGGTGTGGGTTTCCTCCGGGTGCTCCGGTTTCCCCCACAGTTCAAACACATGCGCTATAGGTGAATTGGGAAAGCTAAATTGTCCGTAGTGTATGTGTGTGTGAATGGAAGTGTATGGGTGTTTCCCAGTACTGGGTTGCAGCTGGAAGGGCATCCGCTGTGTAGAACATGTGCTGGATAAGTTGGCGGTTCATTCCGCTGTGGCGACCCCAGATTAACAAAGGGACTAAGCCGAAAAGAAAATGAATGAATGAAGAATATTATTAAAATATTATTATAACAATAATACAATTTTCTTCCATCTTTTAATTAAATAAATAATAAAAGAAAAGATTTCATATGTTTCTTAAAAGTTTGAAATAGTATGAAATACTGTATGAAACTGGGGCAGCACGGTGGCTCAGTGGTTAGCAGTGTCGCCTCACAGCAAGAAGGTCACTGGTTCGAGTCTCGGCTGGGTCAGTTGGCATTTCTGTGTGGAGTTTGCATGTTCTCCCCGTGTTGGCGTGGGTTTCCTCCGGGTGCTCCGGTTTCCCCTACAAGTCCAAACACATGCGTTGTAGGAGAATTCGGCAAGCTAAATTGTCCGTAGTGTATGAGTGTGAATGAGTGTGTATGGGTGTTTCCCAGTGATGGGTTGCAGCTGGAACCCATCACTGCTAAAACATATGCTGGATAAGTTGGTGGTTCATTCCGCTGTGACGACCCCAGATTAATAAAGGGACTAAGCCGAAAAGAAAATGAATGAACTGTATGAAATTGTGTAATTGCAATTGTACCGTAATGAAAGATATTATTTGGGATTTTAAGTTTTACAATTTTTAAGTTTCAGGATTTTAATTATGTAGACAAGCTTTACCAAAAAACGTAATAGTAAAAAACAAAAATTATAACTAATTATTAGATTTTAGAACAAATAAAAAGGGGAAATATTTGGGGAAACATTTAAAGTGTATATTTAATTTGACTTTTTTAATATATCTCTATTATGATATATAATATATATATAATATTCATTTATTCATTCATTTTCTTTTCGGCTTAGTCCCTTTATTAATCTGGGGTCGCCACAGCGGGATGAACCGCCAACTTATCCAGCATATGTTTTACGCAGCGGATGCCCTTCCAGCCGCAACCCATCTCTGGGAAACATCCATACACACCCATTCACACACATACACTACGGACAATTTTAGCTTACCCAATTCACCTATACCGCATGTCTTTGGACTTGTGGGGGAAACCGGAGCACCCGGAGGAAACCCACGCGAACACGGGGAGAACATGCAAACTCCACACAGAAATGCCAACTGACCCAGCCGAGGCTCGAACCAGCGACCTTCTTGCTGTGAGGCGAACGTGCTACCCACTGCGCCACCGCATCGCCTGAATGAATAATAGTTTAATTAAATTTATTTGAGTTTCGGAAATTACCATGCGACCCCTCGTCATTGTCTCGCGACCCCCACTTTGGGAACCACTGAACTAGCCTACCTTGATGTCAAAACGACATCATATTGACATCTAACATTGCCGTCAAAAAAGTCCTGTAATCAATTTTTGATGTGTTTTTTGACGTCAATGTTAGATGTCAAATTAATGTCATTTTAACAGCAAGGTGACATCCAATTGATTTGCTTTTTTGACGTCGTTTTGACATCAACGTGCTTGCTGGGAAGTAAATGACGACATTTTGAATCTAAAATAATACGATTAAAAACTCCTCCATCTTGATTGTGGACTCATCATCAGGAAGAGCTCAGTATCCAGTGACATCCAAACCTGTCCAATGTTCCAGCCCGTTGCTCTTCTTTCACTGAGTTCTTTGAAGAAGCCTCTCCTTGATCATACAGGGTTACAGAACTGGACCAGGAACAGTAATCTGCTTACACGTCTAAGCAAAAGTCGCATGATAGCATACATATTCAGATATAAATTCAGAGGTGGTTGCGATTACAGCCAGGACTATTCATTTAAGCCCATTTTCTTTGTATTGTCAGCATACATTAAGGATTGTGAAATGGCTGATTATTATTTTCTATTAAAATGTGTTAGCGCATAAAGATAGAATGTACAGAGTCCTATACAATATTGTATTTTATGAGAATTTCTTTCTTTTAGTTTATTTTGCTAGCGCACATTGTTAGTCTTAAGGTGAACAATTAGTCTAATCAATATAACCAATTAATCTTTAATCAAAATCTGACCATTTGCTTCAGGAACGGCAGTCCTTCTCTAATGACGCCAGTTTGACGGCTTGGGCGAAATCTATTTAGCCACGCCCCTTCAACCGTTGGTTAGCCGCCCCCTACTCAATATTTGACTAATGTTGGATACTGGTAACCAGGGTGCAAATTACAGGGGGGTTTGACCCTCCTAATTAAGGCTTGATCCCCCCTGAAGGACGTCAAAACAAGATGTGTGGGGGGTCAGCCCTTTGAAACTGAGATTAAAGTTCACTCTAATCTATATTTTAAATAATAATGTTAATAATTAAAATAATAGACATCCATTTGACCACCTCTATAATGGTTCATACCATTGTGAATGCATAATCGCGCCAATCCGTCCATGCGAGAAAAAAGTCGTTCAACAGCCTGAAACCGGCAGATTTCGAGCACCGATAGACACAAGACGTGGAGAAAACCACGTTTTCTCATAAAATAGGTGTTTGTTTCTACATATTGCCTTAAAGTAACATCAAATTAGATGCATTGTTTGTAAAGTTTGACCTAAAGTAAGCCGAAATAGCTAATCAGGTCAGAATACACTAAATAGCCTATCCCACAAAACACTGAAAACTTAAATACGTTTTATGAATAAATTAGTTGTAATTTAAATAAACACATACATTTGATTCACTGAAGCATGTATTACACAAACTAACATTAGCAAAAAAAGTTGATCGTCAATGTATAGTTCGCACACTGCTGGTAAGCATTGACATCCATAGTAGGAAAAACAAATATGGAAATATCTTCTTGTGTGCTGAACTGAAGAAAGAAACAGGTGACAAATGAAGGCTGAGTAAATGATGGCAGAATTTTCACATTTGTGTGAACTGTCCCTTTAAATGCATTGCATGGCAGTGAATTGCGTGAACAGAATCTAGGTGCAGCAATTTTACGGCATATAATGGCATTTAATGATGTTGTTGTTGTTTTAATTCAGTGCCTCCAGGCGTAACCCAGCATGTCAGACATTCTTTTCATAGTGTACAGTTGTAATTAAAGTTATTAAAAGTTATTGATGTCATTTAAAAAAAGCTACAGGGTGAAGTCCTATACATATTTAATTAATGATTGAATAGTTTTGTGTATGTTTCAGAAAGACTGCATTAAAAGTGCATGTGTTCATCCTTCATATGCAGGCTCCGCCCCCTCCCGCACTGCAGGTAGAGTTACGCGCGCGAATCACCTGTCACTCTCTCTCGAATGCACCTGTTGCGTCGTTTGAACCTTTTTGTCCTCATATAACACGTTGTATTTTTCTTTTTACGCTTTTCTTTGCATCAACAAGATCCCCTTCTGCGACCAAATCGCGTCGCGTTCGGAGCAAAGTTCACGCCTGTGAGGAAACAGATTGAGATGGAGTCTTAAAGAGGAGTTTACCTCAGGACTTTCTGGAAACGGGAGGAATTATCGCTGACGTGAAAAACAAGGGATCATATATTGTTTCTGCTGAAGGGTAAGAAAGAGTTTCAATATCAGCTCAAAGTTGCTTAGAAAAACGTACCGGAGCACGCGCCCGTTATAAGGGTCGCGCGCTTGAGAAGCTCCGTGCCCGCTCTTATTTGCGTTTCTGTGCAAATATGAACGCCACGCAAATACGTGAAAATGAGTTACTGAAAGGTTTAAAGTGCACCCATTATCCTTTTTGACATTTGAAATGTGGCTTTATGAATAGCTTATGGTAGTGGATGTCGCTTAATATAAGGTCCATGTGTGTTTTATAAAAACAAGGACTTTGAATTCCTTATGTGAGACTTTTTAATGATTTTAATTACTAATAATTTAATAGTAAGCTGAATGACATCACTGATTCTTGAGACATGTGACAAAACGATTATTTTACCAGACGAAATATGACTTTGTGAGTGACTTTGTTGACATTTCAGTACATGGCAGTAATTTAGTGTAAAACGATGCATGTAAACATGGTTTAAAGATAAAAATAATAGTAGTTTTAAAGTAGAATGTACTCGCTTTTTGGGAAATTCTGAATTATTTCAACAAATTTGGGTAAAATATGGACAAATCCAATCGGTGCATTAAAGTTGGTTTTAAAATTTGATTAAAAAATTTAACCCAATGTTTGGGTTTGTAGCCTACACATTGCACCCAAAAACAGCCCAAGTTTTAGCCCAAAATTGATGACTTTGTTTACATAAGCCTACATATCAGTAATTTATTGGAAAACTAAATTGAGCAAAAACACAGTTTAATGATTAAATAATAGTAACTGAGTTGTTTTAACACAAATCTGAAAAACTGAATCTGAAAAACTTGAAGTTGGTTAAAAACGTGATTAAAAATATTACACAGTGTTTATGTTTGTATGTATTGTACCCAAATGTGTGCTCAAACAACCCAGCAATTGAAGATTTAATGATACGCTTTAAATACTGGGTTGTTTTAACCCAATTTGGAGGACATTGTTGACATTTCAGTGGAGCTATATCAGTAATTTATTGGAAAACTTTATTAAACGTAAACAGTTTAATGATGAAATAATAGTATTTTGAAAGTAAAATGCAATGCTAAACTAAATTCATTCTACATGAATTTCGGTAAAATATTGACAGACCTAATCAGTATGTTAAAGTTGGTTTAAAAATGTAATAAAAAATATAACCCAGTGTTTATCTTTGTACGTATTGTACCCAAATATGTGCTCAAACAACCCAGAATTTTTAGAGTTGAGGAATTAATGATACACTTGAAATACTGGGCTGTTTTGACCTAATTTGGAGTACTCTGTTGACATTTCAGTAGCCTATATGGAGCTAAATATCACATAATTTATTGGAAAACTTTATTGAACGTAAATGTAGTTTAATGAATAAATAATAGTATTTTAAAAGCGGAATGTTGTAGTAGTTGCTCTTAAGAAACCGAGTTGTTTCAACATAAATTTAAGTAAAATATTGGGAAACTTAATCAGTTCATTAAAGTTGGTTTAAAAATGTAATAAAAAATATAACCCAGTGTTTATCTTTGTACGTATTATACCCAAATATGTGCTCAAACAATTGAAAAATTAATGATACACTTAAAATACTGGGTTGTTTAAACCTAAACTTGGTTCAATTATGTATTTTTAAAATTACATTTATTTATCTAGGCTATATTTTTAAAATATTGTCCACATTTTTACCCAAAATTATTAACAAATGTAACCCAAATATTGGGTTTATCAACAGCCCATCATTTTTTTTTACAGTAGCAAATAATGCTTATAATATGTGCCTTGTTTTGCACACTCAAAACATCATAAACTGTTTGTAACCTTTTGATTTTATTTAATTTGTCATTTTTAAAAAATGTATATTCCTTAAAATCCAAATCTGTTGAATCAAATACTATTAGATTTAATCAGTTAAAAGATATGGATATGGTATAAATATATCTATCTGTAGAAAAAGCCAATTAGTTCAATTCTATGAGATATATTTGGTGGCCAAAATTGACACAGCTTCATTCCACACACAATTGATGAATTAATAAGCATTAAAAAACACAATGGATTTATTGACGCTATTACATAAATCTTGTTCTTATTTGTTTCATTTATGTTTAACTGACAAACATCAATCACATAAAGCTTATTAGTTCAATTATGTTTAAAGTATGTAATATAAATGAATGGAAATTATATATGCAATTTTTTTTGAGTGCAGTTTTGACTGAAAATATTTTGAATGGCAATCAGATATACGTGTTGATCTTATACTCTCAAGAGTTGTTATCTTATGTTAAGTAATATTCCTTTGGAAAACATTTGCCTATCAGGATTGGGCGGACGTGACTATATTTGCATAGACAGCAATGACAGCTTGACCTGAAAGAAAGTGCTCGATCAGTCAGATCCAAACTTTCACCTTTCCATTTGGCAAACATAAACGTCCCTCTTGCTACCCCACGATCACAATACGGCACAAACACACTTATCGCTCACAGAAAAAACCCATCATCATCATTACAGACGATGTATAAAAGCCTCAGGTTATAAAGCCAATTCACCCCTGCAGGGCAAAGGTAACGCAGACATTATCTCCATTTGCACATCTGTTTGAGCAGGTATTACATCATTTACCGAAGTCAATAAAGGTGAGCTTAATGGTCACGGGTGCTTGACGTTTTTGTTTATGGCTTTTAAAGCTAGCACAGATTCAGACCAGGATCTCTGTGGTTTTGTTCAGGTCTGGGATCTGATTGGCTGTGCTGATTGATCGATTGAGCTCTATTAGGGCTGGGCGACATGACATCTCATACAGTTGATGTCAGAATTATTCACTCCTGTTTTTTTTTTTGTGTTTTTTTTTCAAATATTTTCGAAGTCATGTTTAACAGAGCAAGGAATTTTTCATAGTATTTCTTATAATATTTTTTCTTCTGGAGAAAGTCGTTTATTTTTTTTTTCGGCTAGAATAAGTTTTTATTTAAAAAAAAAAACATTTTAAGGTCAATATTATTAGCCCCCTTAAGCAATATTTTTTCCCATTGTCTACAGAACAAACCATCATTATACAATGACTTGCCTAATTACCCTAACTTGCCTAATTAACCTAGTTAACCCTTGTGTACTGTTCAAATTGACTACGCTTTTGTTATGTTCGGGATGAAAACATCCACTGAATTAAACTGCTGTAAAAATGCATCAGATTAATATTTCTTTCAAATGTTTTTGCATGAATCTGTTAATCAACCTCAGTCCTGATCAAAACTACTAAATTGTTTAGAAAATTACAGGATTTTAACTCTTTAATTGACAAGTTCACAAATGATGCCACTGATTTGGTGAAAAAAACACACAAAATGACGTATTTTCAATATGAAAAGTAATTGTGGACTGGATTTGTTTTTACCTTTTATCACAGTCTTGGACATGTGAACGATTAGTAACAACACTGGCTTTGATGCATTGTTAGATTTTCATTTTCTCTCCCTAATTTACTGTTGGTGGCTGTTTTTGCCCCATTGACTTCCATTATAACCACATTTGATGGTGCATAAATACACAAGTCTTTGTTTTTGTTTACTCCATGTAGCTCTGTGAGCTGAGATGCATATTTTGATTTTCTCAGACACATCAAGGCAAGTGCGTAAAGGTCACTCTCACACGCTCACACACAGACACATACACACACTTTAATTTGCTGTTATACTCCATATTAAAATCCAGAAACTACCCTTTTTTTTGCACAGGCCTATCTAAAGGGTTAATGGTGCCAACTGATGATCAACAGTACAAATTACAAATTTTACCTCTTCACAACAGGGAAAACCACCAACAATCAAAAATGCATGATTATATGGTGTCATGGTTTTATAATAAAAAAAAGTGGTTATAATGGAAGTCAATGGGGCAAAAACAAAAACAGCCCCCAACAGTAAATCAGGGAGAAAAAAAAGAAAATTAATCAAAAACAATGCATCAAAGCCAATGTTGTTTCACATGTCCAAGACTTTGTTAAAAGGTAAAAACAAATCCAGTCCACAATTACTTTTTATATTAAAAATACGTCATTTTGTGTGTTTTTTTTCACCAATTCAGTGACATTATTTATAAATTTGGCAATTACAGAGTTAAAATTCTGTAATTTTCTAAGCAATTTAGTAGTTTTGATCAGGACTGAGGTTGATTAACAGTGGGTGTTATTCAGTGGGTGTTTTCATCCCGAACATAACGAAAGGGTAGTAAATTTGCCCAAAGTGTATTGTTGAGTTTTAAAAAAACAATTAAAAGCATTTTCCTTAAATATCATTAAAAATCATTCCACTAGCTGAAACACAGAAAAAGTTCTGGCCAAATTAAGACTCAAAATGGATGAAAACATCCCCAACAGTACATAAGGGTTAAGCCTTTAAATGTCACTTTAAGCTGAATACTAGTGTCTTGAAAAAATATCAAGTCAAATATTATGTGCTGTCATCATGGTAAAGGTAAAGGAAATCAGTTATTAGAAATGAGTTATTAAAACTATTATGGTTAGAAATGTTGAAAAAAATCAGAAACTTGGGGAAAAAATATTCAGGCGGGCTAATAATTCTGACTTTAACCGTTTATCATCATACTGCACAGCCTTAACCTCTATGAGTTAATCTGCTGATGCCTAAATATGAGCACAATGAACAATGGAGCAGCCGAAGTGAAGACACTCCCGTCGGGGGCTGATTGTTTTTGTTTCTGTCTCCTAAGTGAACGCCAATTAAATTACAGATCATGTTCCACGTCAAAAGACAACGCTGTTTCTGCGGGTTGTTGAATGTGGGTGGTTTGTTGTTGCTCATTTTCGTGGAAACCGAGGCGGGTGTTAATTAACATGTTTGATTTCTGACGGTCGACTTGACGGGTAGCTTCATGCATATTTTAGTGACTGTCAAATTTGAGCACAAGTCAGATTTATGATTTGCTTATTTCAGAGTTGGAATTGGAATGTAATTGCTTTGAACTGAATAAAGTCATCGGAAATACTGGAATAACAGGAAGAGGAGATAAAGTTTACCTAAAAATTTATATTCAGTCATCATTTACTCATCCTCCACTCAAACCTGTTTGAGTTTGTTTCTTCTGTTGAACACAAAGAAAGTATACTGAAGAATGCTGGAAAAAAAATTGAATTCCATTATTTATATATATATTCGTTTGTTTCTATGGATGTCAATGACTGTTTTTTCCAACATTCTTCAGAATATCTTGTTTTATGTTCAACAGAAGAAAGACGTTTATAAAAGTTTTTATTTTAAAGAATGCTGGAAACCTGTAACCATGTAACCATTGACATCCATATTATTTGTTTATCGTGCTAAATCAATGGTTACAGTTTTTCAGCTTTCTTCAAAATATCTTCTTTTGTGTTCAACAAAACTCATAAAAGTTTGGAACCACTTGAGGGTGAGTAAATTTTCATTTTAGGTGAACTACAACCCCAAATCAGAAAAAGTTGGGACAGTATAGAAAACGCAAATAAAAAAGAGAAAGTTTCTAAATTTACTTTGACTTGTATTTCATTGCAGACGATATGAACACAAAATATTTCATGTTTTGTCTGGTCAACTTCATTTCATTTGCAAATATACATCCTTTCCACATCATTCAGACCTGCAACACATTCCAAAAAAAGTTGGGACAGGAGCAGTTTAGGGCTAATAATCAGGTAAACTGGTTAAATAATGATGTGATTTGAAACGAGTGATGTCAACAGGTGATTGTAATTATGATTAGATACAAAAGCAGCATCCAAGAAAAGTCTAGTCCTTTAGGAGCAAAGATGGGACGATGATCACCAGTTTGCCAACAAATATGTGAGAAAATGATTGAAATGTTTAAAAACAATGTTCCTCAAAGAAAGATAGGAAGACAATTGGATATTTCACCTTCAACAGTGCAGAGCATCATTAAAAGATTCAAGTAATCTGGAGGAATTTCAGTGCGTAAAGGACAAGGGTGCAAGCCTAAGCTGAACAATCGTGATCTCCGATTCCTCAGGTGGCACTGCATCAAGAATCCTCATTCATCTATAAGCGATATCACCACATGGGCTCAAGACTACTTTGGCAAACCTTTGTCAAGTACCACAATACGTAGTTACATCCACAAATGCCAGTGAAAACTGTACTGTGCCAAAAGGAAGCCCTATGTTAACGGTGTCCAGAAGCTCCGTTGACTTCTCTGGGCTCGGAGGCATCTGGGATGGACCATCACACAGTGGAAACGTGTACTGTGGTCAGATGAATCAGTAGTTCAGGTATTTTTTGGGAGAAATGGATGCTGTGTGCTCTGGACCGAAGAAGAAAAGGATCATCCCCAGACTGTTACCAGCAACAAGTCCAAAAGCCAGGCCCTGTCGTGGTTGTGTCAGTGCCCTTGGCAAAGATAACTTGCACTTCTGTGATGGCACCATTAATGCTGAAATGTACAGAGATTTTGGAGCACAATATGCTGCCTTTTTTCCAGGGACAGCCATGTATAGGACAATGCAAAACCACATTCTGCACACATTACAAAGTCCTAGCTGCAGAGGAAGAGGATACAGGTACTTGACTGGCCTGCCTGCAGTCCTGACCTGTCTCCAATAGAGAATGTAAGTACCACGTACTGATGCCCACCTTAAGACTTTAAGTTTGCAGGAAGAATGGGACAAAATTACACCTGAAACACCTCATCACCTGGTGTCTTCAGTCCCTAAACGTCTTTTAAGTGTTGTGAAAAGGAATGGCAACATTACAAAGTGGTAAATGCTTTACTGATCCAACTTTTTTTTAAATGTGTTGCAAGAACCAAAATTGCAATACGTGTTTATTTAAAAAAAAAACACAATAAAAATCATGAGGAACACATTAAATAATATTTGTATTGTCTGCACTGAAATACAAGTCAAAGCAAATTTAGAAATCACTCCTTTCTTTTTTATTTGCGTTTTCCACATCGTTCCAACTTTTTCTGATTTGGGGTTGTTAACTGTTGCTGTTCTTGAAGAACATTGGATTAATATTTTGTGGAGAATGGGTGTTAGAGCCACAGATTCCTTCAGGCTATAAACGCTGACGTTTGTTTATCATGCATGGAAACGTCATAGTGGTGGACAACCAGTCAACCATTACAAAACCATCACAACACTCCCCAACACAGAATCCTTCTGCTTTTGGGCACTAGCATCTATTATTATGTAAAATCACAATTCTATTTTCAGTATCATAAAAATGTGCGAAATAATCCCGCACACTATCTCTTTTGGGATTCAATTATAACGCATTATTTAATGTAATGTGGTAATTGTGACTTTACATACTGTAACAACTTGATGAAGCATTATTTGAGCATTATTGAGCATTATTAAAATGATTTGATTAGGATATTTATTGTTGTTTTTTTGTTTTAAATGTGTTAAAATGGTTTTAATTGTAATTAATTGTGTGTTTGCCCACACATGGCCGATATAGCTGATTCTGATTCTGATATTTGAATGCATTTTGTCAAGTTAATGTACTAATATCCTCAACACAGAACAATACTAGAGAAATGCAGATCTACAAACAAAAACGGTGCCCATTAAACAAAACAGGCTGGACAAACAAAGATAAAACCCCAATGAAAGGTGGAGTGGGTGGAAGCAGCAGTAAGGAGTGGTGGAGGTGTGTGTGTGTTTGTGTGTGTGATGTCGCTTTAAATAGAGACGCTGTGAGAGGAAATTCTGGACCGGCCTCAAATGCCAGTCCATTCATCCGCTCAGGTGTGTCAAATACCACGAGATGTGAGTCAATGAGCGTGAAGTCTGTATAAAGCTGGTCTGAAGAGAGCAGCCGTTTCAGTTCACCTCCAGAAAACATCAGCTGTGGGAAATGCTTTTGAAAAGATGACGTAATATTGTACGGTAGCAGTGTGTTGTGTTCTGCAGTTCTGTTTTGTGTCAGTATGTCAGTATTGTTAATGCAAAACAGTTGCATGTAACACAGAAACCCTGGAGTAAAACTAACTATTGGATTGCTGAAATAAGCTATATACAGTAGTGTGAAAAAGTGTTTGCCCCCTTACTGATTTCTTCTTTTTTTTTGCATGTTTGAAACACTTTAATGTTTCAGGTCATCAAAACAAATGTAAATATTAGTCGAAGATAACACAAGTAAACACATACAGTTTTTAAATGAAGCTTTTTACAAAATCCAAAGCTATATAGCGCTGTGTGAGAAAGTGTTTGCCCCCTGTTAAAACATCACTTAACTATGGTTTATCATACCTGAGTTCAATTTCTCTAGCCACACTCAGGCATGATTACTGCTACAGCTGGTCGCAATCAAGAAATCACTTATATAGGACCTGCCTGACAAAGCGAAGTAGACCAAAACAGCCTCAAAAGCTAGACATCATGCTGAGATCCACAGAAATTCAAAAACAGGCTAGGTTGACAAATATCGTGCCATGAGTTATAGTCCAAATGTACTACAAAAGCAGATCATTTAACAAACGTGTAAATACATAGGAATTTGAAGAGGACAGGAATAATAAATAATAATAACAAACAAATAGATGGAGATAAAGGAAAAAAGGAAACAAAATACCATCCAAAAGTACTAATATGGTTGGTTTTGTGGCCCAGGGTCACATTTTCACACATGTTACTCTGTTTTAGCTCACTTTAATCCAGCTATATGGTGATTAGAAGAGTCATTGTAGACATAAAATAAATATTACATACTTTTAATTAATAATTGCTAATTTTTTATTAAGATTCTGGTTCAAAACTTAATAAAACAGTGAAAGTTTGTCTGATACTATGGTGAAGGTGACAGTAGACTACTCAGAAAGCAGTTGTCCTCAACGAAGAGGTTTTTTTTAGACTCTCAGGTGACTAGTAGGTGTTTTTTATTCAAATGAGTGTTTTCTTTAGCTGTGAATACGTTTGCCTGCAGTGTCTGGTCACACTGTGTGGGTAAACAGTGCTGTCTATAATGGCAACACAGTTGTTTTGTGTACAACGGTTAGCCTTTTTAGCATAATTTTTTTTTCACAACATAAAGGATATTAATGGGAAATAGAAGTTCTTGGAGGGTTTTAGCATGCTAATTGGTGTAAAACAGCTTAAATTCTAAAAATGCTAATACAAAATGTGTGCAGCGCCAGGTGTTTCTTTGTAGCTCTTATTAGCATTTTCAAAATTAAAATGGTCAAAAACATAATTAGCCTACATGATTATCAAACATGCAGTTAAGCCTTTTAAAATGATGTTTTACACTAAAAAATCTTAAAGAGTTGATATTTTTGTTATTAACAATAACATAATTTCTTCAGTTTAATTTGCTATAAGATGCTAGCAAATCTTAGCAATGTTTTAATAATAGTAGCAACAAATCAAAACGTCAACAATGTGCTGATTCTTGCTAGCATAGTGTCAAACCATGCTAGCAACAAGCTAAACTAAGCTAAAAACACGCTAACATGTAAAACCATATTTGGATTGCAAGTACTATAGTTAGCTAGTAGTGTGTTAATTCAAATAGTTAAGTCATGCTAACGTAAAAATACATATTTATCACGTTTCTATCATGTTGACATGTTTTAGCAAGTTTAGCTTATTTATAGCATGTTTTTACACTATACTAGAAAAAAATTCAACTTGTTGAAAACATGCTAACATGTAAAATTGTATTTGAATTGCAAGAAATATAGTTAGCTAGTAGCGTGTTAATTCAAATAGTGAGGTCATGCTAACGCAAGAGAAATATGATAAAATGTAAAGAAAAATACATATTCATCATATTTCTATTATGTTGGCATGTTTTTAGCAAGTTTAGCTTGTTGATAGCATGTTTTTAACACTACATTAGCAAGAAGCTAAACTTGCTTAAAACATGCCAACATGCAAAATCATATTTGGATTGCAAGAAGTATAGTTAGCTGGTAGTGTGTTAATTCTAATAGTTAAGTCATGCTAACACTAGAGATATATGATAAAATGTAAAGAAACATACATATTTATCATATTTCTATTATGTTGACATGTTTTTAGCAAGTTTAGCTTGTTGATAGCATGCTTTTGACACTATACTCACAAGAAGCTAAACTTGGTAAAAACATGCTAACATGTTAAATCATATTTGGATTGCAAGTAATATAGTTAACTATTTGAATTAACACGCTACTAGCTAACTATATTACTTACACTCCAAATATGATTTAACATGTTAGCATGTTTTTAGCATGACTTAACTATTTGAATTAACAAGCTACTAGCTAAGTCATGCTAACACAAGAGAAATATGAGAAAATGTAAAGAAAAATACATATTTACCATATTTCCATTGTGTTGTCATGTTTTTAGCAAGTTTAGCTTGTTGATAGCATGTTTTGACATTACATTAGCAAGAAGCTAAACTTGCTAAAAACATGGTAACATGTTAAATCATGTTTGGATTGCAAGAAATTTGTTAGTAGCATGTTAAATCAAACCGTTTAAGTAAACAATATGTTAAAACGTGGTAAATCTTTTGGCTTGTTTTCACATTTTACCTGAACTTTAAATGTACATTATGCTATTTCTTTCCTCATTTATGAACTTTTAAGATTTCATACTGGCACTGAATAACACACTACTCTGATAGAATGGCTTCATTGTGAAATCTTTCCATGTGATATCAGCTGAACACACGCTTTGTGTTTGTATTAAACTGATAGAATCTTTTACATAGTCAAATGGTTCTGCACGGAGCTTTCATAAGTGCGTTGTTTTGAGACCAACCTTTGCTTAAAGTTCAGGATTTCACTGCTTTAACAGCGTTCACATCATTGCAAATGGACTCCATGGAGCCACAATGTTTGTGTGACTCTAAATGGCTTTGATTCGTTGGTTTATTGTCTGGCTTAAGTGATCTGTTGTAGTGTGTGTGTGTGTGTGTGTGTGTGTGTGTGTGTGTGTGTGTGTGTG
>CAIGQV010017386.1:36379931-36396709 GCA_903798115.1 Danio jaintianensis
AACCTGTTTTCCACCAGCGATGTATTTAAGAGGGAAACAGGATTTTCGGCTCGCAAAATGCTGATGCAAATCTTGATTTTATCTATCAGGAATGACTTGTTGGTGTTCTCAAAAAGCTTCTCAAATGGCCAGTTTAAAAAAAAAGTTATATTTTGATTTAGCAAACTAAACAACATGTAACAATTTAACAGTTTTGTCTTGTTTCTAGCCCAAATACATACAAATTATAACTATAAACTATAATTTAAAACATACCAACAAGCAATTTCTAAACAAGTAAAATAAAAAGTGAATTATTTGTGAACAATTTTTAACACAATGTTTGTGTTTTATTTCAATGAAGTCAGTCTTCTTTAAAACAAGCTAAATTTTGTGTCAGTAGGGTTGGTAAAATAATCTTATTTTTGGTTTGAAGTGATATTATTTTAGGTGCTTGCTTAATTTTGACTTATTACTTCTGAAAACAAAACAATATTTTTTACGTTTTTAGAAAATGCTTCTTGATTTAACAGTTTTTAGATATTTTTGACTAGAAACAAGACAAAAACCTAAAGTAATTAAAGCTTCTTTTTTTTGCAGTGTAGTGTAATATATGTTTATTCAGTTCAATAAAATGTACACAAAAGGTCTTCAAAACATTTAGAGTGTTGTCCACGGTAGGCTGAAACTCGAACAGAGAGATGGTTGTGTGTGTGTGTGTGTGTGTGTGTGTGTGTGTGTGTTGTGAAAGAGAGACAGGTGACAGACACACAGAGGTGAGAGACACTGAGTGACAGAGAGGTGAGACAGATTGCGTTACTAGACCTCCAGCAGTCACTTTAGGACAACACTTTGAGAGTGTGTGTTTGTGTGTGTGTACTGGTTTTTGTGATTTACAAGGACAGTTTTTTGTATAATGACATGGGTATGACCTAGTTGTACTATTAAGGTGATTTAAGAGGACATGCCTTGTGTCCTTGTAATTCAAAACAGTTAAAAATCATACTTAACGGAGTCTTGTCACATTCAAAAAATTGCCACAGGTTTCTTAATAGGGTTAAGGTCAGGTTTAGGGGTAGGCCCATATAATTAGCGTTTTTTACAGTATAAAATACATTACACCTATTGAGATTCCCTTTAAACCAGCAATAAGAACATGTGTGTGTAATGTGTAACGTGTGTGTGTGTGTGTGTGTGACTGCAAATATGTTTGCGTTGGAGGGTTAAAGTTTTCTGGTGAAGAGATTTTCAACCGAAGGCCACTTTTAACTCTCGTTTAAAATGAATTTTGCAAGTTGTAAAGTAACTTGATTGAGAAAAGTGATTGAGATTCTGGGTGGCTAGATTGGGATTGCAAAATTATGCTTGACCTACATTTGGTCTTTTTTCCTTCATCTGTGGCTCACCATGGTGGCTCAGTGGTTAGCACTGTCGCCTCACAGCAAGAAGGTCGCTGGTTTGAGTCCTCCGGGTGCTCCGGTTTCCCTCCAGTCCAAACACATTGGATGAACTAAATTGTCCGTAGTGTATGTGTGTGAATGAGTGTGTATGGATGTTTTCCAGTACTGGGTTACAGCTGGAAGGGCATCCGCTGCGTAAAACATATGCAGGAATAGTTGGCGGTTCATTCCACTGTGGCTATCCCTGATAAATAAAGGGACTAAGTCGAAGGAAAATTAATGAATGAATGAAACTTTGAATAAATCGAATTATTCGATTTAATCAATTACAAAAAATAACTGTTTAATTATTAATAACTGTTCAGTTGTGAAATGTAATAATTTTTTTAAATGTATTGGTGTAGTAGTAACCTTATTTACAAAAATCCCAAATGATGACAGATTCAGGAATTTTTCACAGTATTTCCTATAATACTTTTTCTTTTGGAGAAAGTCTTATTTGTTTTATTTCGGCTAGAATAAAAGCAGTTTTAAATTTTTTTATTAAATTTTTTAAAAACAATTTTAATATTAGCCCCTTTTACACAGTGATACCAGTAAATATGCGGAAAATTTCTGGAACGACTTTATCTGTAAATTCAAAAAAGCGCTGTTCACGCAGGCAGGGATGTTCCGGAATTTTTCCAGAAAAGATCATTCACACATCAATTCCAAAATACCAGTAAATTCTGACATCATTAACCAGAAATTACCTCTAAACGGCTGCCCTTGTATTTGTAAACATAGAAGTGGTCAGGCTTTTGTTGATGGTTTCACTTTTATTTAAAGCTTTAGCATTCATGCAGCTGCTTTGTCCCAGAGGCATCCAAAGGCAGAAGCGCGAACCGTAGATAAATGTTTACACATTTGACTACATTACAAATTCTGTGGGTGGATAATTATTGTGAACAACTTCGATGAAAACATATGGAGGAACACTTTTGCATATCGAGATGGACATAATATGTGTGTGTGCTGGCGCTCACTGGCTCCTTCACGTGCACACGCCTCAAGCAACTAACAAAAAGGTAAACAAACAGCGATTTATCATAAGCATTTTATGGATAATTTTTTCCACACTTGGCATTAGGAAGGAACATAGAAACGTAATCTGACTAACATCTAGCAGCTAAATGTGTCTGGAAAAATATTCACGAACACTGCGAATGTGAATGCGTCTGAGGCTACGTTCACACTGCAGGCAAATGTGGCCCGAATCAGATTTTTTTGCCCACATGTGACTCAGGTAATGACAGTGTGAACAGACCAAACTGCATGGAATCTGATCTTTTCAGTTCTGATTTGTGCCACTTTCATATGTAGTATTAAACCAGACACAGATCTGATGTTTTGCAGTGCGACCGCAGTGTGAACGGTTATGTCGGATTTCATGTGACTTTTACGTAATCTTTGAGTGACATGCGTCATCATTCTGTGCTGCAAACATCATCTACTCCTCGGCAACATAGTAGAATGGCACACAGGGCAATTACTTTACCACAGAAAGTTGGTTGTTCATTTTGAAAAAATATTTGAAGGCAAAACTGATGCTTGTTAACCAATCTGGTTAACGATTGGGACATGGGTTGATCGCGAAGCTGAAGAGCGTCGAGCAGTGTTGCGGATAGGGGATCTGTGCACAGAGGGGTCACTTTCATTTTAAGGGGAACTTTCTCTCCGAGAGAAGAAAAGGGCAGGTGCTCAAGCACCCAAACTGCCTTTTGCACGTGTCTGTTGTTTATAACGAAGTAAAATTAAGTAACTCTGCAAACAAAGATAAACCAACTCCGCCTTCACAGTTCAGTCTGCGGCTGCTCATTAACCCTTGATGAGTTCACCACACCGGTGGTCAGAAAGACGCGCACCGCGGTTGTCATAAATCACAAATGATCAGTGTTTTCAATCACAAGAGACTTATTTTAGGTTTCAAATGTCAAAATACACATTAGTAGTAGCAGAACAACCCTTTACAGTTCATGACATTCACCACGGTTGTCTGTGAAAAGGGCAACAATCATATTAAGCATAATCTGACAACGTGCTTCATACAGTATACACATTGTGTGCATAATTAGACATTTTGTGCTGTCCGTAACTGTACTTTTGCGCATGCGGGTCAGTTTAGGATCATGATCTGTTCACACTGCAAATCTGATATTGGCCACATTTATAACAACAATGTGAACAGCTATGCAAAAACATCAGATCTGAGAAAAAATCTGATTTGTGCACTAAAGCCTTGGAGTGTGAATGTAGCCTGAGTGTTCTGATTGTAGACGACTCACGTCAGCGCGTTCTAATCGGAATTTTCCTTCTGCGTTCACACAGAGCAGGATTCCGGCAAATTACCAGTAATGTTACAACTTCTCTTTCCGGTAAAATTGCCGGAACGAAATTATCGCTATTTTCAAAAAGGGCCTGTTCACACATGTTCCCTCTCTGGAAAAATTGCTGGTAATTTTTCCAGAAAGGTCTGTATGTGTGAAAGGAGCTATTATTAACCCCCTTAAGCAATATTTTTTTCCCTAAGGCAATATCGTTTACCTAATTACTCTAACTTGCCTAATTAACCCAGTTAAGCCTTTAAATGTCACTTTAAGCTGAATACTAGTATCTTGAAAAGTATCTAGTCAAATATTATGTGCTGTGAAAGAAAGAAATCAAAGATAAAAGAAATCAGTTATTAGAAATGAGTTATTAAAACTATTTTGATTACAAATGTGTTACAAAAAATCTTCTTTCGTTAAACAGAAATTGGGGAAAAAATATACAGGAGGGCGAATAATTGTATATACAGTAGATTCAGAACGCAGATTTTGTCCTGCCAGTGAAGCACATTAACCTGAAACTGAATTGCGAGATAGAGAGACAGATAGCGAGAGATTGGGTCATCGGCCTGTGTGAGTCTCTGGGTTAAGTGACCAGAGCTAATCATTACCTCTAAATGAGCACATGTTCTTATCAGCTGCTTTACGGGATCAGGTATCAGAGGTACATTCTCTCGCAGCCCCTCCCCGTTTATCGCTATCTCCATCTCTCCAGGAAGTCGTCTTCACACTCTTTCCTGTCTTCCTGCTGGATGGAGAGATTCCTAACAGTTTGGACCACGCCGTCATCTTTGTGAAAGGCGATCTGCGTGCATGTGTTATTCATGTCTGACATTTACTCCAAATGCTTCGCAGCATGTCGACAGCTCACGACCAGGGAGATCTAAACATTGCAAGCCTCTGGGTCGACGATAAATGGGCTATTCAAACTAGGTATGGGTGATATTAGGGCTGGATGATATTGGAAAAATCTGAAGACCCTGAAAACTGAAATAATTATTTTAATCGTTCAGCTTAGTTATCACTAGAATAATTTAAATAAATTTAAATAAATATTAAAATAGAAAACAAAAAATTCAGTTTTTACTGTAATTTTAATTTAAAAAAAAAAAGAATATATATATGTATTCATTCATTCATTCATTCATTTTCCTTTGGCTTAGTCCCTTATTTTTCAGGGGTCGCCACAGCGGAATGAACCGCCAACTATTCCAGCATATGTTTTATATGGTAACACCCATACACTATGGAAACCGGAGCACCCAGAGGAAACTCACGCCAACATGGGGAGAACATGCAAACTCCACACAGAAACGCCAGCTGACCCAGTTAATATATAATATTACAAGCCACTTTTCAATAGTAGTGTTTAATTTAATTTAATTTAATTTAATTTATTTAAGGGCGGCGCGGTGGCACAGTGGGTAGCGCTGTCGCAGCAAGAAGGTCGCTGGTTCGAGCCCCGGCTGGGTTAGTTGGCATTTCTGTGTGAAGTTGCTGTATGTTTGCATGTTCTCCCCGTGCTCGCGTGGGTTTCCTCCGGGTGCTCCGGTTTCCCCCACAAGTCCAAAGACATGCGCTATAGGTGAATTGGGTAAACTTAATTGTCCGTAGTATATGAGTGAGTGTATGAATGAGAGTGTATGGGTGTTTTCCAGTGATGGGTTGCTGCTGGAAGGGCATCCGCTGCATAAAACATATGCTGGATAAGTTGGTGGTTCATTCTGCTGTGGTGACCCCTGATGAATATAGGGACTAAGCTGAAAAAAAAATTAATGAATGAATTTAATTTAATTTAATTTAACTTAATTTAATAGTAGTGTTTAATTTAATTAAATTTAATTTATAATACTTATTTGTAAAGCACATTTAAAAAGCAACCAAAGTTGACCAAAGTGCTGTCTAAAGGAGTAGTAAAAGATAATAGAATAGAAAAGATAAGAGTAGAAAAAAAAAAAATAAAGGGTAAAAAGTAAACAAGACTTTCAGATTAATCAGTAAACGCAATAATAGAACCAGTTGTAAATAAGTGTTAAAATGAAGAGAAAAATTGTTGGGTCTTTAAAGTAGACTTAAACACAGAAATAGTTGGGGACAATCTAATATGTAACACTTGAGTGTTCCAAAACTAATACTTTTAATATTGGAAATCAGAAAGCAACAATAAAAACTGCATAAAAAATCATTTATTTAAAAAACAAAGTTGTGTCAATAATGCGCATGATATTTATATACGACCCCAAATCAGAAAAAAGTTGGGGCAGTATGGAAAACGCTAATAAAAATAGAAAGAAGTGATTTCTAAATTTACTTTGACTTGTATTTCATTTCAGACAATACAACAAACATTATTTAATGTGTTCCTCGTGATTTATATTGTTTTTTTTCCCCAAAATAAACACATTTTGTTTATTGGTTGTTCATTGGTTCTTGCAAAACATTTAAAAAAAGCTGTATCAGTAAAGCATTTACCACTTTGTAATGTTGCCATTCCAGTTCACAACACCTAAAAGACATTTAGGAATTGAAGACACCAAGTGATGAAGTGTTTCAGGTGTAGTTTTGTCCCATTCTTCTTGCAAACAAGTCTTAAGGTGGGCAACTGTATGGGGTCTTCATTGTCGCATTTTGTGCTTCAAAATGCACCCCACATTTTCTATTGGAGACAGGTCAGGACTGCAGGCAGGCCAGTCAAGTACCTGTATCCTCTTCCTCCGCAGCCAGGACTTTGTAATGCGTGCAGGATGTGGTTTTGCATTGTCTTGTTGAAAAATGCATGAGCGTCTTTGGAAAATAAGGCAGTATATTGTGCTCCAAAATCTCTATGTACTTTTCAGCATTAATGGTGCCATCACAGAAGTGCAAGTTACCTTTGCCAAGGGCACTGACACAACCCTCAGCACACAGCATCCATTTCTTCCAAAAAAAACCTAAAATACTGATTCATCTGACCACAGTACACTTTTCCACTGTGTGATGGTCCATTCCAGATGCCTCCGAGCCCAGAGAAGTCGATGGCGCTTCTGGACACTGTTAACATAGGGCTTCCTTTTGGCACAGTACAGTTTTCACTGGCATTTGTGGATGTAACTACGTATTGTGGTACTTGACAAAGGTTTGCCAAAGTAGTCTTGAGCACATGTGGTGATTTCGCTTATAGATAAATGTGGATTCTTGATGCAGTGCCACCTGAGGAATCGGAGATCACGATTGTTCAGCTTAGGCTTGCACCCTTGTCCTATACACACTGAAATTCCTCCAGATTCCTTTGAATCTTTTAATGATGTTATGCACTGGCATATTTAAGGTGAAATATCCAAATGTCTTCCCATCTTCCTTTGAGGAACATTGTTTTTAAACATTTCAGTAATTTTCTCACATATTTGTTGGCAAACTGGCGATCCTCGGCCCATCTTTGCTCCTAAAGGACTAGACTTTTCGTGGATGCTGCTTTTGTATCAAATCATAATTACAATCACCTGTTGACATCACCTGCTTCAAATCACATCATTATTTAACCATTTTACCTGATTACCAGCCCTAAACTGCTCCTGTCTCAACTTTATTTGGAATGTGTTGCAGGTCTGAATGACAGGAAAGGATGTATATTTAAAAATGAAATGAAGTTGACCAGACAAAACATGAAATATTTTGTTCATATTGTCTGCAATGAAATACAAGTCAAAGTAAATTTAGAAATCACCACTTTCTTTTTTGTTTGCGTTTTCCATACTGTCCCAACTTTTTCTGCTTTGGGGTTGTAAAACACTCATTAGTGCTTCATATCCAATGCATCACAACTTCCCCCATAAGGTTAGTCAGCATCGTTTGCAATGATCCATTCACATGATCAGTATCACATTTGATTCTCTTATCTGAATGAATCAACTCACCAGTGGAAGGACAAAAAGCCATTATGACAAGCTTCAAAAACATTCATGAAAAAAACACACCACCACCCATCCATATGTAACCATTACAAACAACATGACATAACATTGTTATCAGCGTTCATAACCAGACCTCAAAAGAACACCATAAACACAGCAAACGCACTAAAACATGCTTTTAAAAGACAGTCGCCTTTCATTATGTGCTTTAACCTTGAACTAAACTTCATAAGTCTGTTAAATGCTTTTAAACCTTAACCCAGCCATATACTAGTGTTGAAATGCTTGCCTAACAGAGACGACTCGCACACAAAAATCTAATATTTAATGTCTCTTAATTGTGTCAGAAGTTCTCAATTTGGAATAGAACAGCAGCTGAAGTTTGTGTACGAGTAGATCCGAAAGCAAACCTCGAGTGTTTTGGGAAAGCCACAGCGCTGAGCTGATTTATAGCTACGCTGTAAAACAAACA
Source organism: Danio jaintianensis (assembly GCA_903798115.1). Lineage (NCBI taxonomy): Eukaryota > Metazoa > Chordata > Actinopteri > Cypriniformes > Danionidae > Danio > Danio jaintianensis. Next base: position 36,388,039 of record CAIGQV010017386.1, read on the forward strand.
GCGATATGATATGATGTTAAAGGAAGGGTTTACATGTGTCACACAGTCTGACCTTTGACCTCGAATAAAAGAGGCAGGTGAAATGCAATTCCAGCCTGTCAGAACATTTCCCGTTCGTAAGTCTGTCAGATCGGAGCGTTTCAGCTGGAAATAAAAATGTTTATTTACTATTAAAACCATGGAGATATGTAAAGCAGATTTGTAGACCGGAAGTTGAATTCGAATTTGTTGGTTTCGAAAGGTAGGAATGAGAATTTTGAGGTGTTTAACGATTGTTTGACTTGATATTGACTGGATCATGTTTTATTTTAGCATGAAATTGATTATAATGCAAATGTTTCATCAGTGTTTACGATCGTGTGCATGAAACGTCTCGCGTTCGTGATCTAGACGATCCAAAATGTGGCACTTTTCAGGTTTGGTTTTACTTTGAGTGTTTATATTTGTTTCCTTACATACAAATATCTGTCTTTACATACAGTTGAAGTCTGAATTATTAGCCCGCTTGTATAATTATTTCACCCAATTTAACGGAAATATGTTTTTTTACCAACACGTTTCTAAACATTATAGTTTTAATAACTCATTTCTAATAACTGATTTCTTTTATCTTTGCCATGATGACAGTACATAATATTTGACTAGATGTTTTTCAGGGTACTATCAGCTTAAAGTGACATTTAAAGGCTTAACTAGGTTCATTAGGGTAATTAGGCAAGTCATTGTATAATAGTGGTTTGTTCTGTAGACAATCGAAACAAATATTGCTTAAGGGGGTAATAATATTGACCTTAAAATGGTGTTTAAAAAATTAAAAACTACTTTTATTCTAGCCGAAATAAAACAAATAAGACTTTCTCCAGAAGAAAAAATATTATCGGAAATACTGTGAAAATTTCGCTGCTCTGTTAAACATCGTTTAGGAAATATGAATAATTTTGACTTCAACTGTCTAAGCACTTGTAAAGATAAAGATGAACAAATAAAAAATAAGATGCCTGTGTCTCTGTTTCTTTCAGAACAACGAAAGAAGTACTCGAACTCGAACGTCATCATGCAAGAGACGTCGCAGTACCATGTGCAAGTGAGTGAGATGCGAAATCTTGACTTTTGTTTCTTCTCTTCTAGCTTGTTTATTGGCTAAACCTCTCCGTCGAGAGTTCGGTTTAATATTTAACATGATTCAACTTGATATTATAATAAAGCAATCAGGTCACTTGATCACCACAGAGATTTGTCAGGGCAGAGTTAACCTTGGTTTGAGCGGAGATAACGCAATCTGCGTCCTGAAATGGGCATTATACAACAGCTAGCAAATTTGATTGGTCGATTGATGATTTTTACCTCAAAGAACCCCTCGGTCATTTGCAGAATTGTTAAACAAACGGCACTTTGAGACATTATGTTGAACTTTCCTTTGTCTATTTTTCCCCGTGTTCACCCTTCGCTTAAGTAAAGACTACCCGGTGAAGACTATATAGTCTCTCTTATCTCATTTTCTCGCTTTTAAACACGCATGAAGTTTATAAAACACCCACGCCAGCAGCAGTCATATCAGGTCTCGAATGCTTACACAGGCTTGTGATATCAGAGGCATCGTGTCACAGTCATCTAAGTTTAGGCACGCAAGATGTTTTTAAAACAAGATTGGCGATATTGTTTTTATTTTCTTGCCTATTTTATTAAAGGAATACTCCAGTTTTCTTGAAAATTGGCTTATTTTACAGCTCTCCTTGAGTCAAACAGTTGAGTTTTACCATTTTTTAATCAATTCAGACGATCTCCGGGACTGGTGGGAGCACTTTTAGCTTAGCTTAGCATAAGTCATTGAATCAGATTAGACCATTAGCATCTCGCAAAGTGTGTTTTGATCATTTTTTCTATTTAAAGCTTGACTCTTCCTAGTTATATCGTGTACTAACACCGATATGAAATGAAGAGTTGCTATTTTCTAAGCTGATATGGCTTGGAACTATACTCTCATTCTGGCGTAATAATCAATTCATTTTGCTGCTGTACAATTGGCTGCTGCAGGTGCAATGATAGACAACGAACGACTTGCAAACGACCTGAATGAGTTTTACTGCAGGTTTGAGAAAACACCCCACACCCACTCTGAACTGCTCTTCACACCACCATCAACACCTCCACCACACCCCGTCTCCCCCACACTTCCGTTCAGTGAAGATGATGTGCGCCAGGTCTTCCAAAAACAGAAGAGGAAAAAAGCACCAGGCCCAGATTTTGTAACACCAGCCTGTCTAAAATCCTGTGCTGACCAACTGGCCCCCATCTTTACCCTGATCTTCAACAGATCACTGGAGCTGTGTGAAGTGCCCTCCTGCTTCAAACGCTCCACCATCATCCCCATCCCAAAGAAACCCAAACTTACAGGACTTAATGACTACAGACCGGTGGCGCTAACATCTGTGGTCATGAAGTCTTTTGAAAAACTGGTGCTGGCCCACCTGAAGGACATCTCTGAACCCTCACTGGACTCTCTTCAGTTTGCCTACAGAGCAAACAGGTCTGTGGATGATGCAGTCAATATGGGAGTGCATTATGTTCTGCAACACCTAGACAGACCAGGTACCTATGTGAGGATCTTGTTTGTTGACTTCAGCTCGGCTTTCAACACTATCATCCCAAAACTTCTCCTGCCCAAATTAACTCAGCTCTCCGTGCCCAACTCTGTCTGTCAGTGGATCAACAGCTTCCTAACGGACAGGCAGCAGCTGGTGAAGCTGGGAAAATTCTCATCCAGTACCCGCACAATCAGCACTGGCGCCCCCCAGGGGTGTGTCCTCTCCCCTCTGCTCTTCTCACTGTACACAAATGACTGCACCTCAAAGGACGCCTCTGTCAAAATCTTGAAGTTTGCAGACGACACCACACTTATCGGCCTCATTCAGGATGGTGACGAGTCTGCTTACAGACAGGAGGTTAAGGAGCTGGCTGTCTGGTGCAGTCACAACAACCTGGAGCTGAACACGCTCAAAACAGTGGAGATGATAGTGGACTTCAGGAGAAACCCCCCTGCTCTCCCCCCACTGAGCATCATGGACAGCATTGTGGCAGCAGTGGAGTCATTCAGGTTCCTGGGCACCACCATCTCTCAGGATCTGAAGTGGGACACTCACATTGACTCCATTGTCAAAAAAGCTCAACAGAGGTTGTACTTCCTTCGTCAGCTGAGGAAGTTCAACCTTCCAAAGGAGCTGCTGAAACAGTTCTACACTTCCATCATTGAATCAGTCCTCTGCACTTCAATAACTGTCTGGTTTAGCTCAGCTACGAAATCCGACTTCCGAAGGCTACGTCGAATAGTTCGGACTGCTGAGCGAATCACTGGTACAACCCTCCCTACTCTCCAAGAACTGTACTTATCCAGAGCAAGCAGAAGGGCTGCCAAAATCACTCTGGACCCCTCACACCCAGCACACTGCCTCTTTGAACTTTTACCTTCTGGTCGACGCTACAGAGCACTGTGCACCAGAACAGCCCGACACAGAAACAGTTTCTTCCCTCAGGCAATCCATCTCATGAACACTTGATTATAGTAATTATGGAACAAACATCACTACTTGCTATACACTTTTTATACACAAACACTTATTTAACAACATATTTTACATGCTAATTTGCACATAACAGCTGCTGTTGTATATAGTAATATTCCTGTACATACACTTGTCAATTTGTATATTTGCATTCACTACAACTTTCATTTTTAAAATATATTTATTATCTGTTTTTTGTCCTGTCTCTGTAATTCTGTTGCACTGTAGAAGCTCTGTCACGAAAACAAATTCCTCGTATGTGTGAACATACCTGGCAATAAAGCTCTTTCTGATTCTGATGATATTACACAGCTTTTACCAATAAATGTTTAGGGGTCTTGAAAGTATGGGGTGTTTTATGGCATTGCTAGTCATTTTCTAGGCTGCTGGAGTGGCTATAAGGCAATTATAGGTGGTTGCTAACATGTTTGGAAGGTTTTATGGCATTGCTAGCTGGTTGTTTGGATGCTGGAGAAGTATTAGAGCATTTCTAGGTGACTGGTGGGTTTTGGGGTTTTTAGAGCATTGCTAGTTGGTTACTGGGCCATTGGAGTGGTTGTTAGGCAGTTTGGGTTGATTTTAGGGCATTGCTAGGGAGTTGCTATGGTTTGTAAGTGGTTTTAGGGTATTGATAGTTGGTTACTAGGGTGTTTGAGTGCTTTAGAGCATGGCTGGGTGGCTTTAGGGCATTGATAGTGGGTTCCTAGGGTGTTTGAGTTGTTTTATGGCCTTGGTAATTGGTTACTGGGGTGTTTGAGTGGTTTTAGGACATTGACCTATGATTAAAACGGTGCTTTGGTGGTTTTAGGACATTGGCCTATGGTTACTAGGGTGTTTAAATGATTTTAGGCCATTGATAGTTGATTACTAGGGTGTTTAAGTGGTTTCATGGCATTGATTTTTAGTTTTTGATGGTGTTGGGACATTGGTGGGTGGTTTTTGGACTTTTGGATTGTTGGTTTCTATGGTGTTTGAGAGGTTTTAGGGCATTGATTGTTAGTTACTAGGGTGTGTGAGTGGTTTCAGGGTATTATAGGTTGGTTATGGTGTTTGAGTGGTTCAGAGCATTGATAGTTACAGTTATTGTAGGTCATTGGTAATTGGTTATTATGACGTTTGGGTGGTTTTAGTACAATGATAAGTGGTTTCAGGGTGTTTGGGTGGTTGTAGGGCATTGATAGGTGATTTTTAGTGTTCAAGCTTTTAGGCTTTGATATACAATATGCTTTCTTGGGTCTTTGGGTGGTTTTGGGATATTGACAGGTGATTACTAAGGTGTTTGAGGTGGTTTATGGCATTCCTGGGGGTCACTAGGGTGTTCAGGTGGTTTTAGGGCACTGCTAGTTGATTATTATGGTGTTTGGGTGGTTTCAGAGTATTGGTAGTTTGGTTACTAGGGTATTTCAGAATTTGTAGGGAAATTGCTAGTTGGTTGCTTGGGTGGTTTTAGATCATTGATAGGTCACTACTAAGGTGTAAGAGCCATTTTAAGGCATTGATATGTGTTTGTATTGTGTTTGGTAGTTTGGGTTATTGACAGTTGATTACTATCATGTTTAAGCTGCTTTATGGCATTGATAAAGGATTACTAGGGTGTTTTTAGGGCACTATTAGTTGGTTGTTAGGGTGTTGGGGCAATTGTGGCATTACTAGGGAGTTGCTACGGTGTTTAAGTGTTTTTTTAGGTATTGCTAGTTGGTTACTAGGGTGTTTGAGTGGTTTAGGTCATTGATAGTTGGTTACTAGTGTGAGTGGATTTAGGGTATTGAGAGTTGGTTACTAGGGTGTTTGAGTGGTTTAGGGCATGACTGGGTGGCTTTAGGGCATTGATAGTTAGTTAGGCATTGACCTATAGTTACAAGGGTGTTTGGTGGTTTTAGGACACTGACCCATGGTAACTAGGGTGTTTGATTTTTTTTAGGCCATTCATAGTTGGTTATTAGGGTGTTTAAGTGGTTTTAGGGCATTAATGGATGATGTTTTGACATTGATTGGCAGTTTCTAGGGTTCTTGAGTGTTTTTAGGCATTGATCATTAGTTACTAGGGTGTTTGAGTAGTTTTAGGGCATTGATATTGTTAGGTCACTGCTATTATCAATTGGCATTATTAGTTGGTTGTTAAGGTGTTTGAGCAGCTTTAGGGTATTGCTAGGTAGCTGGTATGGTGATTGCATGGTTTTAAAGCACTGTTAAGTGTTTGCTTGTGTGTTGGCATGGTTTTATGGCAATGATACAAGGATATCATTTTTTGTTTTGCATATTCCCAATTTCCGAGGGGGATAAGATTATCCTTAAACAACTGAATTCTTTGTAGTTTTAAGAAAACCTGTATATTCAGTGTATTCTTGTGTACACTTTCAAAGTCTGTTGCCTCAAGCATTAGCATTTGTCAAGTTTAGCTAAACGGCTTCATGAAAACCACTGACCTACCCTCTCCTAAACAAATTTTATTTGTGCAAATCCTTCATCGATCGTCTCATTGCAAGCCGAGCGAGGTAAACTTCCCTTTGTGCAGTCGAAAGTCAGTTGAACTACATCCTGTTCTCATCTTTCGGCCCTCCGGGTAGAGTCTGATCAGATGTGTCAATAAACGTGTATGTGTTTGGATTGTCTGCTTAATCCACAGCAGCCATGGTGAGATCGCCTTGCATTATATAACCAGCGACACGACTTAAGCTGCTTATGAATCATGTATGACGCTTTGAATAATTTGTTCTCTTTGATGGGGAGGGATCACTGTTTGTCACATAGTATTGTGACATGGAAACTCACACCCACCAACACACACACAGAGAGAGAGAGAGAGAGGTGTGGTTAAAGCGCTGAAGTGGATATAAAAATATTATAAGGAGGTGTGTGTGCAAACATTACTCACTCGATCGAAATGACTATTAATTCCTTTAAGATGTTGATGCAGAGCAACACCCAACGGCATTTAGAAAGAGACAATATGTCGGTATGTTTTTAGACCATAATTATTTACTTCTGATAATAACACAAGATCTCTTAAATATCTCCAGTATTTTTTCTAAATCCCTTTGCAATTAAATTAGGAGCAACTCAAATGGTTGCTTTAAAAACTTGTACAGGAAACAAAAATCAAAAGAAATTTTGTGTTTGCAACCACTCATTAAAGATGAATGTAAAATAAAATGACGAAAATGAATGAAATTTAAATATGTTGGGGGGATTTTTTAGACTCATTATTAACTTACAGTCTATACAGAATTTATGTAATTCTGGAAGAATGATAATAATAATAAATAAGTCCCCAAAGTGTGTTGCATATAAGGCTAAATATATTACAAACATTTTTGACACCGATATAATTCCATCAATATTTTTGCATTTAGTACTTCAGTTTTTTTTAAATATAATTTGCCAAGTATTTTTGACCTAAAGATTAAAACATCTTTTGTTAAAACAACATTTGACCTACAGATTAAAACAAGATCTAAAACAACCTGAACACGACATGTTAATTTACATCTAGGTTGGTGTATAAAATAATAATTCAACTTTTTTTCATATTTATATATATATATATATATATATTAACCAAAATCAATGAAAGTTTTTGTATATCTCTTACTGGTAAAAAAGTACTATTACATGGTTGAAATCAAATCTTCATTTGCCCACCTATTTTATGCACATGCACCTATAATTTGGATGTGAAAACTGCATTGCATTTATTGTATCTAAGCTAATCTCTGTGTGTTTTCAGCATCTCTCTACATTCGTCATGGATAAAACGGAGGCCATCGCTACAGTAGACGACGCCATTAAAAAGCTGAAGCTGCTGGACTCCAAAGACAAAATCTGGACACAAGAAATGCTGCTGCAGGTGACGGACAAATCCATCAAACTGCTGGACTGCGAGACCAAGGTGAGTCTGATCATGTGTGGTTAAACTGGTTGAAGCGTATTCAAATAAATCTAAACCCAAGTTGATTATGTACATTTTTATACTCCGTGCATCACAATCCAGTCAACTCTTGCTCATTTTGTCTCGTGGAGAATCATGTATCATTTTGGGTTGGAGTTTGTAACAGTTGGATTCTAAATTAGGGATAACGTGCATCCAGGAGGTTGTTATCGCATAATATAGAGCCCGACAGGCGAAGCGGAGCACTGTTGTATAAGACTGAAGGCAAGGCAAGGCAAGGCAAGTTTATTTATATAGCACATTTCATACACAGTGGCAATTCAAAGTGCTTTACATAAACAAGAATAAAAGAGACAAGTATAAATCAGAATAATATAAAAACAGATGACATAAACAGGAATAAAAAGAGACAAGTATAAAAAATAAAATAAAAACAAATAATATAAAAACAGGTTAAAAAACAGATAAAAACAGGTGTTAAAACAGGTTATAAAAGAATGAAAAAGAAGAGAAAGACATAATAGTGCGATCTGTCAGACGTAGCACAGTGCTCATTCAGTAAAGTCACAGCTAAACAGATGTGTTTTAAGTCTGGATTTAAATGTACCTAATGTTGGAGCACATCTGATAATTTCTGGAAGCTGATTCCAGCGGCAGGGGGCGTAGTAGCTGAAGGCCGATTCACCCTGCTTTGACTAAACCCTTGGAATTTCTAATTTATATGATCCTAAAGATCTGAGTGATCTATTAGGTTTGTATTCAGTGAGCATATCTGTGATGTATTGAGGTCCTAGGCCATTTAGTGATTTATAGACAAGTAGTAATACTTTAAAATCTATTCTGAATGTGACTGGGAGCCAGTGTAAAGACCTGAGGTCAGGTGTGATGTGCTCTGATTTTCTGGAAGGGCTTTATTCTGCAAAAACAACCATCCTGGATGTACTTTATCCTGCTTAATACACAGCTACTTGCCACAAAACATCAAAGTTTGACACAAAATATTGTTCTGAGATGTAATAGTTTATTAATTCTTTAATTAAACACAAAGAAACGAGAAACGCTGATAGAGTATACACTAACCTGTGCATTATTCAGACACAAGATGACGCCAAAACAGTCAAAAACACAAAGCTGAAAGAAATGAAAACAGCTGATGGAGTATACACTAACCTGCACATTATTCAGTCACAAGATGGCGCCAAACAGTCAAAAACGCAAAGCT
>CAIGQV010017386.1:36396719-36407854 GCA_903798115.1 Danio jaintianensis
AAAGGAAAACAGTTGATGGAGTATACACTAACCTGCGCATTATTCAGACAAAAGATGGCGCCAAACAGTCAAAAACGCAAAGCTGACAGATACAAAAACAGGTGAATAGAGAATTCGAAGAGTTTCCGGATGAGCCTGCATTATTTAGCGGTTGCTATCTGGGAATAATATACCTTGGAATGTCGTGACTGTCCAATCAGAAACGAGTATTCCAGACAGCCGTGTACTAATGCTCAATAAAACATACTCTATAACACACACTTCAGATCAAGGAAATAAGGCAGATAATTTGCATAATCCAAACCTGTCTGTTGGACAAACCCTGTGGCCAGTGTAATCCGACCCCATCCAGAATAACTAGATTGTGAAATTGTGTGAAATTAATATGATTATGACATCATTAATCTTGTAATATGTGAGCGTTTCCGTAAGTGCCAACATTGGCAGATCTTTGACCTCATTAATGATTATAATCGTCATGTTTAGAGTCAAAGGTCGTCAGGTAAAATTTTTTTTTCAATAAGCATTTACAGGAATATTAAATAATTACATTTTAATTGATTTAAATTGTATTTAAATAGAAATAAAAATAAATAAATAAATAAATAAAATAAGAAGCATTAACATTTCTACAGTAAATTGATTTATTTATTTCTGCAGATTCAGTTTTATGTGCTTTTGTGTGTGTGTGTGTGTGTGTGCGTGTGCGTGTGTGTGTGTGTGTGTGTGTGTGTGTTTGTGTGTGTGTTTATATTGCTGAATCTATGTATTTACATTTAATACACATATTTAATACATATTACTCTAGTAATATGTCACTGTTTTCATAAATTCCAGCATTAGTGCCAGAGCTCTTAATGATTATAATAATCATATTTAGGGTCAAAGGTCATCAGCTTCAATTTTTTTATATTAAGTATTTACAGAAATTTTAAATAATTACATTTTTACATATTTAATATGTATTTATTATGTATTGTATTATGTTGTATTAAAATGAATGAGTAAATAAATAAAGAAAGAAAGAAAGAAAGAAAGAAAGAAACAATTTCTCTAGCATAATCAGTTGTATGTGCTTTGTGTGGTTATATTACTAAATCTATGTATTTACATTTAATACACTCATCAATACGTATTACTCTAGTAATATGTCACTGTTATTATGAGTGGCAACATTACCAGGGCTTTTATCGCATTAATGATTATAATTATTGTTTTATGGTCAAAGGTAGTCAGCATTTTTGTTTAAGTGTGTTATCATGTGCTTTGTTGATCTATTATCAATTAATATTATTATTATTGTAGTAGTACGTGACTGTTTTCTTTAGTACAAACAGATCTTTAATCTCATTAGTCATAAACATTGTTTTCAAAGTCAAAGTTCATCAGCAGGTTTTTCTTTCATATTTATAAAAAATAATACATTTTGTAGTAGCTGACAGTGCAATAAAAAGACATAACAAATAAATAAAATAAAATATGCATATATTATATATTATAATATAGGGGTGTGACGAGATGCCTACTCCACGAGACGAGACGAGATACGAGATTGGGTTCACGAGAACAAGACGAGATTTTTACACTATTTTTAAGAAATCCTCAATGATGAAATATATGAATGGAAAATCGTCTTTTATTCAACTGAAGAAAAAAAAACACAAATCGCAAAACTATTTAGGTGCTTTTTTTAAATCAACTTGTAATGAATGTTATTTTACTTCTATTTGAATGAATTATACGCAGTAAAGGACATGCAAACACTGCTAAATATTTTGCTAATAGCCTATGTGAATGGAAAATAATCTTTTTATATATATAATTTTAAATATTAGCAAAATATCTGCTAATAAATGAATGGAAAATTGATTTTTATTGAACTAGAAAAAAAATGACAAAATAGAAAAAACTATTTAGTTGCTTTTTAAGAACATTGTAATGAATGGTGTTTTATTTCTATTTAAATGAATTCTATGTCGTAAAGGACATGCAAACACTGCTAAATATTTATCTATAAACTCTACTGACTGGCTTCTCCTCTGTACAGTTTCACATGAGAGATCAAACTTCTTTCCACTCACTGAACTTAAAACACTGAAAAAATATACGTAGATTTGGTATTTAATTTTTAATTTAATAAATCAGTTTAATCAATTTCATAAATCAGATTTCATAAATCATTTATGCCCCCGTGACTCACTCTGAGCTACTGGATGCGATCATGCGAATATGAAGTAAGGACTGATAGGAGAGAGTTGTTTTAATGGAGTTTGATACCGCACGCCAATGAAAAAATAAAAAAATAATTCAGCTTTTCCTGGACAGCATAAACATGCGTTCCGTGGTGATGATGTGACGATAAGTCTCCAGGAGATCATTCAATGAGTGTGTGTGTTTGTTTACGCGCGCATAGAAATGTGTTTGTCTGTGGTGCTTTACTGACTCGCTAGGTGTGTATGTCCTGTCGCAAAATGCGGCTTAAAGTCCTTCAAGGTGTTAATAGTTTGACTACAGCGTTTACATATCTGCGCTTGAATAATGCGACTAAAATAGGAATACTCCACGTCTTAATTCCATTTGTGTTTACGATTATGACTTTCATCATATCTGAAGTGGTATTTCATTGCATGGATATGAACCATAATGTGTGAGGCTGCAGTTGTAGCCTATGCTGGACGCGGCACTCGCTGAACTCCGGTGAAAAAAGCGGTTACGTCACAACCGAGTGACAAGCGCAACTCCGAGGCCAGCCTGGGTTGCCAGGTGTGTGCAAAGCACTTGATTTGCAGATCAAATCCAATCCTGCCTCCAATCTTCAATGCTAATTTCACCCTCACGCTCCATCATAACATCACAACTCACGAGACAACTTTTCACCTCGATGAGAAATCTCATCGCGATTTAACCTCGCGAGATCTCCTCATACGAGATCTTGTCAGACCCCTATTATAATATAATTTATAACATATACAATAAAAACATTTTCCACAGTGAATTATTTTTTAACAGTCAAGTTTGTTTTTTGTTCGTTAATGAAATTTTGTTATGTACTATATTTATCTTTTTTTAAATTTAATATATACATTTAATTTTATATTTATTATATATAATACACAATTATCTGTTTTTGAGATGCTATAGCAAGCCTTTTAGGTTTTTAAGTTCATTTTAAAAGTGTCTAATTCTCCTGACGTCTTTTTTTCTCTCAGGAAGAGCTTGAAAACTTTCCTCTGGCCACAGTTCATCACTGTCAGACTCTCTTGAACCAGACCAGATATCCTTCAGTACTTCTGCTCGTCTGTCAGGACAATGAACAACACAAGCCAGACATTCACTTCTTCTACTGCGACGAAGTGGAGGTGAGAAAACAACAGTGGCATTATTTAAACAACCTGCCATTTAAAGACTTCAAACACAAAAAAGTACATGTATATATATTTTTGTAATTGTAGTTGTCAGTGTAAGTAGTTAAAAATCTGTCAGTGAAAGTTGAAAATATATAAAATTTCTGGTCAAATTTTACAATTAGATTTCATTAGTTAATTTATCATTAACCAATGAAACTTAATTGTAAAGTGTCACCAGAAATTGAATATATTTTCCACTTTTACTGACAGATTTTTTGCCAACAATCCTAATCATAGCTACTACAATATATATATTTTTTGTCATTTGAAGTCTTAATGTATCTTAATGAAAACGTAATGCATTTACTAACATGAACTAATAACAAACAATCTTGTACAGCATTTATTAATCATCGTTTAACGTTTACTAATGCATTATTAAAATCCAAATAAACATGAATGCACTGTGAATTAACAAGAACTAACAATGAATGACTTCATTTTCCTCAACTAACGTAAACAAAGATACGTCAATATTATAATAAATGTATTTTTCATTGTTTGTTCATGTTAATAAATCCATTAACTAGCCTTTTTGTAAAGTTTTACTCAATATTTGTATATAAAATATATTTTTTGTCACATGGAGCACACTAAAAAAGTATGATGCAAAATATATGCGAGAGGTGCTTTGCGGAATGCCCTTATATGGAGCTGGTTTGGGCATGTATTATGCAAATTTCTAACATCATGCAAATGTTTAAAAGATTTTAAAAACAGAAGAATGAGTTTAAAAACAAGCTCATTTGCATATGCACATGCTGTGAATTAATACTAAATACATAATATATATAATATAATAATTAATAAATACAAAATGACAATAATTATTAGTGAAAGAGACCCATTGTTCCTCAGTGCCATTACAATTATAGTTATGAACTCTACTATTCTTGTTTTTTTATTTATTGTTATTTTTATTGAATGTTGAGAGCTTTTGTTTTTGTTTAAAGGGGACCTATTATGCAAAAATCACTTTTATAAGGGGTTTAAACACAGTTGTGTGGCAGCAGTGTGTGGATACAATCAGCTTCTAATGGTAAAAATGTATTCATTTAATCTTTTATAATCACACTTGATAAAAACAGTCTGCAGAAACACTTTGATTGACATTCTCCCTTTGTACGTGTCATCAGAGGGGGAAAGCCCCACCCATTAGTGACCATCTCTCTCTCTCATTAGCATAGAACCTTAGTCTTGTTTTTGAATCTGCCACTATGCTGACACAGGCATTTATAGCTCCGCCCTCTTTTAGCACAATCTCATTTGAATTTAAAGCGACAGTCACCAAAATGCCACAATTATGATCAAAGCCTAAAAGGGTCAGTTTCAGAGAGTTATAAAACATCATTTGTGCTGTATTTGAGTTGAAAACTTCACATAGACACTCTAGACACATCAGAGGCTTATTTTACAACTTGTAAAAAGGGGGCATAATAGCATGTGTTTGTGTTTTAGGCCGAGATGGTGCACGCTGACATTGATAGCGCTCTGGGAGACAACGCACGTGGCAAGAAAATGCGACCACAGACGCTAAAGTGAGTCTCTAATACTACCGGAGTGTTTATGACTGATTACTAAATAACTAATTACTAGCCAGAATGAGTCCTGAACAGACTGTACGTCTATTTACATCACTGATCTTAAAGACATGTAACCGGATCGTCAGATAGTAAAGGCACAATTACCCTGAGGTTGCTGTGATCTTGTGTATAATAGATGTTCATTTATTTAGGGATGCTGCAGTATCGGCTGTGGGCTTTGGTTACATTGCGACTTGTGTTTTGGAAGCAGTGTGACTTTCTTCCTTGAAAAAAAAATAGGGTTAAAAGGTCATCGAAGATAGTAGTACTACAGTCTTTAGCATGCATGTTAGCACCATTACAAACTTACTTATGTAGCTTAAGTGTAATGCAGCCTAATGAGTGACCAGAAAGGTGTCTCACAACTGATTTAACCTGATCTCGGATCAGTTTTATGAGTTTGTAGATGTTTTAATGAGACATTTGTAAAATTAAAAAAATAATAATATTAGTTAAATATGTTTTTAGTTAGGGGCGACGCGGTGGCGCAGTGGGTAGCACGTTCGCCTCACAGCAAGAAGGTCGCTGGTTCGAGCCTCGGCTGGGTCAGTTGGCATTTCTGTGTGGAGTTTGCATGTTCTCCCCGTGTTCGCGTGGGTTTCCTCCGGGTGCTCCGGTTTCCCCCACAAGTCCAAAGACATGCGGTATAGGTGAATTGGGTAAGCTAAAATTGTCCGTAGTGTATGTGTGTGAATGGGTGTGTATGGATGTTTCCCAGAGATGGGTTGCGGCTGGAAGGGCATCCGCTGCGTAAAACATATGCTGGATAAGTTGGCGGTTCATCCCGCTGTGGCGACCCCAGATTAATAAAGGGACTAAGCCGAAAAGAAAATGAATGAATGAATGTTTTTAGTTAGCATGTTGCTAAGCTAACTAAGTAAAAAAAAAAGACCAAAATACATAGCGCACACGAATATTGAGCAAAACAGGACATTTTTATTTGGATTAAAAGATTGGGATACTATTAAGGGTTTAATTCATTATATTTATATTCAGTGTTGCCCACATTCTCCACCACAGGAACTTGTCATTATACACCATATGAACTTGAAATTATAGTGGCTAGCACTGTCGCCTCACAGCAGGAAGGTCGCTGGTTCGGATCCTGGCTGGGTCAGTTGGCATTTCTGTGTGGAGTTTGCTCTGTGTGGAGTTTCTCCCCGTGTTGGTGTGGGTTTCCTCCGGGTGCTCCGGTCTTCCATACAGTCCAAACACATGCACTATAGGTGAATTGAATGAACTAAATTGACTGTAGTGTATGAGTGTGAATGAGTTTTGTCAGTTTAGTGGCTAATTTGTACAAATTCGTTAAAATTCAGTCGTACAAAATTGTATGATTTTAAAAGGAGGTGTGGCACCAAACCCCGCCCCTACAGCCAACCGTTATTGGAGGATGAGCAAATCATACTAAATTGTACGAATGAGCCACTAAATCCAAAGGATACGAATTGCTGTGAGATAGCGTTGTAAATACACGTTTAAAATATGTGGCTGAAACATATTCAGAAATTTGTCTTTGTCAGAGTTTTGTGCTAATAGAAAAGTAACCCAGCGGACACCAAAACGTCATTAAAAAACACGTTCAAAATGCTAATTGATTTGCTGTCAATTGACTTCATTGATGTCAAAATAACATCAAAATGACATCTAACATTGGCGTCAAAAAACACGTCAAACATCGATTACAGGACTGATTTTTTTGTGTTTTTTGATGCCATTGTTAGATGTCAACTTGATGTCATTTTGACATCAAGGTAGCTTACATTGTGCATGGATGTTTCCCAGTACTGGGTTGCAGCTGGAAGGGCATCCGCTGCTTAAAACATATGCTGGAATAGTTGCCGCTTTATTCTGCTGTGGTGACCCCTGATAATAAAGGGACTAAGCTGAAGGAAAATGAATGAATGAATGAGTTTGGTTTTAGTTGGTTGCTAGAAGATGTAAGCATGGTTTAAAGACACTTCATGTTTGTTTTAAGCTTGTTTAGGGAGATTTGATTGTTATAAACTGGACGAAATTATCTTTACATGAAGGCACCCTGATGTCAAAACAACATCAAAAACATGTCTATTCTGAAAACTGTTGCACGATTATGGCAAACATCAACCTTTTGTGAAGGCCTAAAGAGTTTAGTTGCAGCCCTGCTCTGAACACACATACCTGTGGTTTCCAAATAGGCCAGAAGGACTAGATTAGCTGGATCAGATGCATTTAATTAAGGCTGAAGCTGAACTCTTCAAGGCTGTGACCCTCTAGGAACTAAGTTTGACACCTCTGCATTAAGGGATTGCCTTCTAATTAAACAAAGCTTATAATTGGGTCATAACTCACTATCTATTTGGGTATTTTTAGGAAGTTGCTAGGAGGTTTTCTTCTAGGTGGTTGGTGGGTTTATTAAGGTTAAGGTTAGGGTTAGGGTTAGGTTCAGCCATTTAATTAAGGTTAAACCTGAACTTTCAGGGTTGTGACGCTCTAGAAACTACATTTGACATGCATTAAGGTATTGCCTTCACCCTACTTGTTTTTAATTAAACAAAGATTATAATATGGTCACAATCAAGGTTGTTATGTGCAGTTGCTAAGAGGCGTTTGCACTTCTAGATGTTTGCTATGAGGTTTAAGGGGTTATTAGGACAATTCAAGTTGGTTTCTTCTTATGTGTTTCATTGGTTTTAGGCCCATGGTAGTATGGTTGTTATAATGAAGTACTAGAATAATCAGTCTTTATGCTTTTCAATATTTAATGAATTCTATTTTTAATCAAGGTTTTCCACATTCACCACCATCCACTTTTACAGACCAGGTAGTTTTAGGCCATTTCTTTGTGGTTGATGAGTGGTTTAAAGCAAAATATGTGGTGGTTTCTGGTGTGTTTGACTAGTTTTAGGGCACTTCTAAGTGATTCATATTTCTCAAATTCTTCACAGTCTAAGCTTGTCATAATGCATTAAATGATTATCTTCTCAAATCATTAATGGTAAGAATGCAAAGCTTATAATTTGGTCATAATTAGCTGTTATTTAGTTTTAATGTTATGCTAGTTTAAGCCATTGCCAGGGTGTTGCCACTTCATTTTAAAGGGACAGCTCACTCAAAAATAGAATTTACCTCACCATTTACTTTTGAAAAATACTAGTTAATGATACCCATTGACTTCCATAGTAGGAGAAAACATTACTATGGAAGTCAGTGGGTTCCATCAACCAGCATTTTTCAAAGTATCTTCTTTTGTGTTCAACAGAAGAAAGAAACTCAAATATATTTTTTGCAAGTGAAGGGTGAGTAAATTATGACGGAGGGGACATTTTTGAATGAACTACCCCTTAAATATGAATAAACAATATTGATACTTTTTTAACTACTAATTTTTCTACAGTACTTTTCTCAGTAAGACTTTCAAATTGCCACCTGAACCCACAAAATTGCACACAATTGAGTGATTGTCTTCTCATCAAATTAAATATGCAGGGAACCAACAGCTTATATTTGGTCCATAATGAACTTTAATATTTTAATTATCAGTATCGATAATTTTTTCCGCAATTGACAGCAAGAACTAACATAGAAGCGTTGTTGGATTGACAAGCAGCACCTAATTATGTTCAAAAGAATTTAAAACGCCAAATGGGACTAATTCATACCCCATTTTGAAAGTAAAACATACTTTAATAGGTAGTGTAATCAACACAACATTAAGTGCAGTGTGTGGGTGAGAGGGGGGCAGTGTTTCGATGTGATCCGGTTATGTTGTGCTTCTGTGACTGCTGGTTGCTGTATTGTTAAAAAAATATGACAGTTAAAGTAATTAGGTTAATTTCGATTTAAATAAATTACAATTAAATCAAATATTCATCTAATATTTTGGGCGTTTTTTTGTGCATTTGGATGGGTTTTCGACAGCTTTTGAGCTGGAAAAAGCTATATCTGGCAACACTGGTTATGGCAGACTTTTGGAACAGCTCTCAAATATTGATAGTGTATCGATAGTGTAAATATTGACCGTCACATTCCCTGTTTTTCTCTTCTACATCAGGTTGAACCAAGAAAAAATGAAACATCAACGAGAAAGCATCATCCCACCCTCTGAGCCAAGTCCTGGCCCTGGGGTCAAAGGTCGAGTAGCAGCAACAGACATGAAAGGTACCACACACACAAAACACTTACATACAGTAAAACATTAAATTGCATTGATCCTAAATCCTCAGTGTTTTTGTCTTAGATGAATTGTCAATGCAGGACCCCGAGTCCAACATGAAACTGGCCCAGCGGATTGAGAAGGATGTGGTGAGTTTGGTGTCACCGCGTAACATCGGATATCTGCACACACACACCTGAAACACACTCAACCATTGAGTGTATCAGATTAGTGGTTACATCAGCCCAGATGCTGTAACGCTGTAACTCAGACTGTGTTTTCACTCTGTGTGTTTGTGTGTCATTCAGCAAATCCTGAACTGCTCTCTAGACGACATTGAGATCTTCGTTGCGCGTCTTCATAAAGCGGCAGAGGCTTTCGCACAACTCAACCAGCGCAACAGGAGCAAGAAAAACAAGAAAAGAGGACCGGCAGGTACATGCATTTGCTAAATTACCTACAGTCATTTAATCATTGCATAAAGTTATGGTTAGCATGCTAGTTTATGTAGCTGGTCTGTCATTCGAAGAGTCTTTTGTGATTTTTACTTGCCATGACCATATTTGGGCTTCCTTCGTTTATCTGGCAACCATGCCAATTCTAAAGTCGGATTTTACATTTGGAATTTTTTCCAGTCTGCATGAGTTTTCATAATGATCTGGTAAACCTGCACATGCTAATAAGGATTTTTGTGTAATAACACTTTGACTAAAATTGGTGCCGTGACCCGGATTGGATCGAGGTTTAGGGGATGAGTGTTAAGGAGGTTAGCTCGTTAGATGTGATTAAAATTTCACTCTCATGGATACTAGAGCAGGGATGCCCAAACTCGGTCCTGGAGGGCCGGTGTACTGCATTGTTTAGCTCCAAAATATATATATTAAAATATGCAGGACACCGGCCCTCCAGGACAGAGTTTCGGCACCCCTGCACTAAAAGCTGTGGTATTTCCCCATGACCATATTTGGGCTTCCTCTGTTTATCTGGCAACCATGCTAATTCTGGGGTGGAATTTTAAATTTGGATTTTTTCCAGTCTGCACGAGTTTTCATAATGATCTGATAAACCTGCACATGCTAATAAGGATTTTTTGTGTAGTGACACTTTGAAAAAGTGACTAAAACTGGTGCCGTGACCCGGATTGGAATAAGGTCTAGGGGTATGAGTGTAACAAAGATTAGGTTGTTAGAAGTGATTAAAATTTCACTCTCATAGGCACTAGAGGCTGTGGTAATTCCCCATGACCATATTTGGGCTTCCTCCATTTATCTGGCAACCATGCTATTTCTGGAGTGGGATTTTACATTTGGATTTTTTCCAGTCTGCATGAGTTTTCATAATGATCTGGTAAACATGCACATGCTAATAAAGATTTTTTGTGTAATGAGACTTTGAAAAGTGACTAAAACTGGTGCTGTGACCCGGATTGGAGGTTTAGGGGGATGAGTTTTATAGAGGTTAGCTTGTTAGATGTGATTAAAATTCACTCTCATGGACACTAGAGGCTGTGGTATTTCTCATGCTTGATTTCCCATGCTGTGATTATGTGTTAATGTGCCTGACTGCCCTGGCAAACTGGTCCTCAGAGTATCTAGAATCTGAGGGGTTGCATGTAGGAAAATAATACATGTGTAAATGCATTTATATGCCTTGCTAAACAAACCAAAATCTCATGTAGATGTTATGTGTGTGTGTGTGTTTCAGAGGGAATGCTAACTTTACGAGCTAAGCCTCCATCAGAAGCCGAGTTTCTCGACTGTCTACAAAAGCTGAAACTGTCTTTCAATCTGCTGGTATGTATTTCATGGTCTCTCGTTCATCCGAAAAGAAATTGACCTCATCATACACTCTGATTTAAAACCTTTATGAGTTTCTTCTGTTGAACACAAAAGAAGATATTTTGAAACCTTCTGGAAGCTGGCACACATTGACTTCCATAGTATTTTCTTTTCCTACTGTGGACGTTAATAGGTACCAGCAACCAGCATTCTTTAAAACATCTTCTTTTTT
>CAIGQV010017386.1:36412854-36444235 GCA_903798115.1 Danio jaintianensis
TATATATATATATATGTATATATATATATATGTACACTCACCGACCACATGGCAGCAACTCAATGCATTTAGGCATGTAGACATGGTCAAGACGATCTGCTGCAGTTCAAAGCGAGCATCAGAAAGGGGATTTAAGTGACTTTGAACATGGCATGATTGTTGGTGGTTTGAGTATTTCAGAAACTGCTGATCTGCTGGGATTTTCACGCACAACCATCTTTAGGGTTTACAGAGAATGGTCCGAAAAAGAGAAAATATCAAGTGAGCAGCAGTTCTGTGAGCGCAAATGCCTTGTTGATGCCAGAGGTCAGAGGAGAATGGCCAGACTGGTTCCAGCTGATAGAAAGGCAACAGTAACTCAAATAACCACTTGTTTCAACCGAGGTCTGCAGATGAGCATCTCTGAACACACAACACGTCCAACCTTGAGGCGGATGGGCTACAGCAGCAGAAGACCACACCGGGTGCCACTCCTGTCAGCTAAGAACAGGAAACTGAGGCTACAATTCACACAGGCTCACCAAAATTTGACAATAGAAGAAAAACGTTGCCTGGTCTGATGAGTCTCGATTTCTACTGCAACATTCGGATGGTAGGGTCAGAATTTGACGTCAACAACATGAAAGCATGGATCCATCCTGGCTTGTATCAACGGTTCAGGCTGCTGGTGGTGGTGTAATGGTGTGGGGGATATTTTCTTGGCACACTTTGTGCCCATTAGTACCAATTGAGCATCGTGTCAACGCCACAGCCTACCTGAGTATTGTTGCTGACCATGTCCATCCCTTTATGACCACAGTGTACCCATCTTCTGATGGCTACTTCCAGCAGGATAATGCGCCATGTCATAAAGCGCGAATCATCTCAGACTGGTTTCTTGAACATGACAATGAGTTCACTGTACTCAAATGGCCTCCACAGTCACCAGATCTCAATCCAACAGAGCACCTTTGGGATGTGGTGGAATGGGAGATTTGCATCATGGATGTGCAGCCGACAAATCTGCAGCAACTGTGTGATGCTATCATGTCAATATGGACCAAAATCTCTGAAGAATATTTCCAGTACCTTGTTGAATCTATGCCACGAAGGATTAAGGCAGTTCTGAAGGCAAAAGGGTAGTAAGGTATATTGTGACTGATGGTCAAAACTGATAGTATTATTAAATATTAATAATAATAAAAAAATCTGAAATTAAGCACTATATCAAATTGTCAAATGGATGAATTAACAGGAATACTTTTTACTTTTTATTACTTCTTATTCTGAGTTTTGAAATATTGTCTAAAGTTTTTGTTTGTTTTAGTAGTTCTGAATACTGGTCAACCCATAAGAGTTAAAAAAAAAAATCAAATATTTATTATGTTGATGATGATGTTGTCTTATTCTGGGCATGTTTTCTTAGAGCTGATTGGCCGAAAGATCAGTGCGCTCCTCTGTATGTCCCGAAGTTCCGCAACGGATGGGAGCCGCCGGTGGAATTATTCCGCACGTCGCCATGGGAAACAGAGAGCATTGGCATGCCCAAATCTCCAGTGCAGTCAGAATACAGGAGCAAAGAGGTGACAAATTCATGAGTGTGTGTTTATAATAAATAAATCTGTCTGTGTAAAAATATCTTCGTTGTATTAAATCAGAATCATCTTTTTGCTCTTTTCCATGTCAGTTCTTCGGATCGCAGTCATCGCCCTCTTCAAACGGGTGAGTTTGTTGTCAGAATGTGTAATTTTGTGTGTAAACTCAGATTAAACCTGTGCACATTTGTACCAAATTAGGTGGTATTATCTTATTCTGTTTAAAAGTTATAGCCATGTTAGTCTATATATTATACACTCCCTGACAAAAGTCTTGTCGTCAATCCCAGTTGTAAGAGCAACAAATAAAAACTTGACTTCTAGTTGATCATTTGGAAAAGTGACAGAAGGTCGATTTTTCTGATGAATCATCTGTTGAACTGCATCCCAATCATCACAAATACTGCAGAAGACATATTGGAACCCGCATGGACCCAAGATTCTCACAGAAATCAGTCAAGTTTGGTGAAGGAAAAATCATGGTTTGGGGTTACATTCAGTATGGGGACGTGCGAGAGATCTGCAGAGTGGATGGCAACATCAACAGCCTGAGGTATCAAGACATTTGTGCTGCCCATTACATTACAAACCACAGGAGAGGGCAAATTCTTCAGCAGGATAGCGCTCCTTCTCATACTTCAGCCTCCAAATCAAAGTTCCTGAAAGCAAACAAGGTTAAGGTGCTCCAGGATTGACCAGCCCAGTCACCAGACATGAACATTATTGAGCATGTCTGGGGGAAGATAAAGGAGGAGGCATTGAAGATGAATCCAAAGAATCTTGATGAACTCTGGTTCATGAGTCCTTGCATGAGTCCTGCAAGAAGCTTTCTTTGCCATTCCAGATGACTTTATTAATAAGTGATTTAAGTCATTGCAGAGATGTATGGATGCAGTCCTCCAAGCTCATGGGAGTCCTACACAATATTCATTCTTTTTCCACTGCACCATGACTTTATATTCTATACTGCACATTATTTCTGTTAAGTGACAAGACTTTTGTCTAAACAAAGTCAGACCTTACTGTCCTAATTAAATCATTAAAAATCAAGGCATGATCATATTTTATTTAGGTAAAATAAGCGTAATCTAGAGGCCTTTGCCTTTCATATAAGCCACTTCTGATACCAAATGCTCAACTAAAAGTCAAGTTATTATTTGTTGTTCCTAAAACTTGGATAGGTGACAAGACTTTTGTCAGGTAGTATATTCTTTTCAATGGATCTGTTAAAGGTCACCTATTTTGGGATTTTTGAGTAGAAATGCAAATGATGACAGAATGTTCATGTTTGTGTGAACTATCCCTTTAATTAGCATGCAGTACATATTAAACATCTGTTGTGGAAGATTTATCTTTCAACTTGTTCACAATTCCACAGGTCTTATTCACCGTCTCCTGCTCCTCGGAAGTATGCAAAGATCCGCTACCACTTTGTGGCACGAAATGCAAATGAGCTGTCGGTGCTACAAGACGAAATTCTGGAGGTAAAGAAGAACATTCAATTACGTTTGTAATACTGAAGCACTTATCAAAGACAAAGCAGTAGGATTAATTAGAGCTCTAAAACACAAGTCAATCGATTTTTAAAAAATGTTATACATTCAACAACAGGACAAAAATGCCAGTGTAAAAAAAAAAAACATCATAAAAGTATCATATCTACATACACTTTCACTGACACGATATTACACAGGACTTTTTTTAGTTACCTAGATGGAGGTGCTGGATAATATCATTGTGCATGTTACAGCAGTAAACTTTCTTGATTATTACACTAGAATGAGAATATAGTTGCTTGTCATATCAGCTTAGAAAATAGCAACATTTCTTTTGTTTTCGTCGGTCTTAGTACACGATGTAACTACAGAAGAGTCAAGCTTCAATAAAAAAATTTGGAAAACTCTTTGATCATTTTTGAGTGAGATGCTAATCTGATTCATTGATCTATGCTAAGCTAAGCTAACGGAAGTGTTCCTGCCAGACCCAGAGATTGGCTCAATGGATTAACAAAATAGTAAAACTCAACTGTTTAACTCTGGGAGAGCTGTAAAATGAGCTGATTTCCACAGAAAAAGGTGGTGTGTTTCTTTAAGGACTGATGGATGTGTGTTTCAGGTGCTGGAGGATGGTAAGCAGTGGTGGAAGTTGAGGAACAGAAGCGGCCAGGCCGGATATGTGCCCTACAATATCCTGGATGTTATCAAACTTGAGGACCCTCAAGCCATGATTGACCCGCCTTACAGTCCGGTAAACACTCAGTCCAACGAAAAAATGATGTAAATTAGCATTAAAAGTGCAATATGTAGGAGTGATAACCTAGTGGTTAAACTAGGTATTGCAGTCTACATTCAAAATATTAGAGAGGGATTTTTTTTCCACCCGATGATAGTGCAGGGTGTCCGCGGGGTCTTAAAGAGTATTAAAAGTTGATAAAACATTATTATTTTTTAAAATAGTCTTGAATGCTATTTTACAAGGTATTCTATTTTGTATCGTTTTTGATTATACAATGTATAGTTGTATGCTACAGTTTGCCCGAATTTAATGTGCGAATATTGTGATGCTGTTTATTTTATGAAATTGATCAAATTCTGCTAGATTTGACGTCATGCTGCTTTGTTTAACCAAGGCAACACCGTTATTCTTGCTGTTCTATAGGCTCCCCCTGCTGGATTATTTATAGTCAGTATATGAATAACGTTTTAGTTCAGGATTAGTTTCTTACAATCAGTATTTAGTAAATATACTATAAGTTAAAATGTCGCCAATGTTTCTGTGTTGCCAATGTTTCAACCAAAAGTGGCGATGAGGTCTTAAAATGCATGAAAAGAGTCTTAAAAAAAGTCTTAAAAGGTATGGAATTTCACTCTCTGATTCCTGTATATATCCTGTAATGTAAAGGCAGGTTGCCAGATTGACGACATAAAAAAACTGCCTGACGATTGAGCTACACAGCTAATGTTTTACATTTGTAACATTTGAATTTGAATATATTTGATATAAATTGAATATATTTGAACACAACTCATGTGGGTTTTTATAACTCTGAATCTGCGTCACATTTTCGAGGCTGCTACTGTCCACCGGAGGTCGCATTTTCGGCCGAGTATATTGAGGCAGCCTTTAAGTCTGAAATGAAATAGGCTGTGTTTTCCACCAAGGCAACCTGGGTGCTGTAAAATATAATAATAAAGTAAATAGTAAAGTATAGTAAAATATAATTGGTTAAACTGGCAGTGGGCTGGTTATAGAGGTGAAATCAAAGACAGGCATTCCAATACAGAACGCACATTCTCAAAGGAGAATAACTGACTTTAGCACAGATAAACAAGTATGTTCACTTAGCATGATTGACGACATAATGCTCAGCTATTTATAGATATTTATGTTTGTAATATTTGAATTGTTTGCAAAATAAAAAAACAACTCATGTGGGTTTTTTTTTATAACTCTGAATCTTCGTCTCATTTTGGAGGCTGCTACTGTCCTCCAGAGGTCCCATTTTCGGCCAAGTATATTCAGGCAGCCTTCAAGTATGCTGCGTTTTCCACCAAGGCAACCCAGGGTGCTGTAAAACATAAGTAATTAAACTGGCAGTGGGCTGGTTATAGAGGCCAAAACAAAGACAGGCATTCCGACACAGAACGCACATTTGTAAATGAGAATAACTGACCCTAGCATTGTTTTTCAGATAAACAAGTATGTTCACTTATTTGTCTTAAATACCTGCAAACATATTATGGTGTATTTATGCTTTAGAAGAGTCAAAAACTTACATACAGCACCTTTAAACATCCTCACTTCTCATTGTTTTGTGTGTTTCCAGTCGTACCGTGGACAGTCGCCGTCCGGCTCGCAGGGCAGTGATAAAGACAGTGAGTTTGAGCTGAATACAGAAGCTGAAGCTGTTCTGGGTTCAGTGTTGAATGTGTTTGTTTCTCTGTGGGTGTTTTCAGGTCACACTCACCAGATGGATAAAGTGAACGACGAGCTGCTCATGTTGATCACCAGTAATAAGATTCATCAGCCCACCAGGAACTTTAAGGTGGTCCGTCAGTCCGCAGGTCCGCTCAGCTTCGACTCCAGTCCAGCAGAGGTCACCAGCTGGCTCAACGCCAAGGGCTTCTCCAAACCGTGAGTCAATAAATATATAAAAAATGTATTGATGTTGGTGCAATATCCCAGTGGTTAGTGCACGGACATATAGCGCAACAGCGCTCCCGGCGTCCCAAGTTTGAATCCTGGCTCGTGGACCTTTCCCGATCCTAGGTAAAGTCTAGATAGGATACAGCTGTGGATATGCACATCAATATAGCATCATTTTTGTGACACTGTGTAACAATAATTAATATTTTTACAGTACTGTGACGGTTGGGTTTAGGGTTGGGGTGGGGGTAGACGTTAATAAAATACAATTAATGGGAAATTTAATAAATAATACAAACTATTCTTGTTAACTTCCGGCCGCAACCGTATCTGATCTAGCAACAACCCTGATCCTATCCCGCTCTCTCTCCCACTTCACTTCCTGTCGTTCTACTGTCCTGTCAGATAAAGGCAAAATGCCAAAAATAAATCTTAAAAAAAAAAACCTTCTGCCTATAAACATATTGCCTGAATTAAAATAAATAATTATAAACTATGAAAAAATAGAACACGAAAATGACATATTTTTTAGTATTTAAATAAAAAAAATAAAGAATAATAAAATGTATTAAATGGCAAAATAGCACATCAATATTTTTAAACTGTTAAAATGTATTACGATACTAGTGAAATGTTTTTTTTAATCTAATGTCTAGTTTTATTTGGTCTATTTGCAATTTTTATTTAATCTTATTTAAATCTTAATCTTTTAATCTTTTACAAATGTATTAAAATAAATCAAAATCAACTAAAATGAAATAAACAAATTTTTAGATAAAAATTCATTCAGCCTTCTAAATTATATATATATTATATATAGGGCATCACACAATTAAATTAATACATTTAATTATTTAATTTATATATAAAATGTATTAAATGGCAAATTAGCACATAAATAGCTTTAATTCAAGTTATTTTTAAACTATTAAAATGTATTACGATACTAGTAAAATGTTTTTATCTAATGTCTAGTTTTCTTAAAATTAAAATAAATGAAAAATATTTCAAACTATAATGAATTAGATAAAAATAATTAATAATTATTTAAAAAGTATGAATATTAATATGAGTTAAAAAAAAAAGTGATATCATTATACCATATAACTAAAAAAGTAATAATTGTGTTTTATTAAGAGCTTAATAAGCTTTCCAAACTGAACATGTATTTTTGAAATTCACCGAATTTTCGGCCGCCGAATAAATTATTGGCCGAAAATGGCATTATTTGGGCATTATAAAAGCAGACAGGACATTTCTATGTAGTATACTAGCTCCTGCTGCTTGAAATAGTGCAACTGTGCTGTCATGTCAACGCTGGAAAAATGATGTTCACTGTCAGTAAAATTAAGAGTTATTGCCCTAATGTCCTACAAAATGACTTTTAATTATACTACATTTATCACTATTTCTTATCATTTCTATTACTTACTTACTTACTCCCAGGGCCATTTTATATCAAAGTTGATATTTAGCCGCACCATATTGGTGTTTCATAACATCTAGTTTTTTAGAGGTGGGTTGTTAGCTCAACGCTCAACCCCCAACCTGGAGGACCAGGACATACACACATACACTAGGGGACAATTTAGCTTACCCAATTCACCTATAGCGCATGTCTGTGGGGGAAATTGGAGCACCCGGAGGAAACCCACGCCAACACGGGGAGAACATGCAAACTCCACACAGAAATGCCAACTGACCCAGCAGAGGCTCGAACCAGCGACCTTCTTGCTGTGAGGCGACAGCGCTACCCACTGCGCCACAGTGTCGCTCCATTATTACTATTACTACTACTAATTACTATTATTTAATAAAATGATAAATAATTATTACAAAGCATTCACAGTTTCGGCCAAGAATGTTCATTTCGGCGCAGCACTAATTTATTCAGTTAAATGTATTTTTACTGGGGAATCATTACGCCTTCAAAACAATTAAAAAATGTTAAATATGAAAATATATCAAATAAGTTATTATTATCAAGTCATTCTGAAGTGAAAATGTATGTGTGTGTGTGTGTGTGTGTGTGTGTGTGTGTGTCAGGACGGTGGATCGTCTGGGGATTCTGACCGGTGCTCAGCTCTTCTCTCTGAATAAAGATCATCTGAAGGCTGTGTGTGGAGATGAAGGATCCCGCGTCTACAGCCAGATCACTGTCCAGAAATCACAGCTCGAGGTCTCACATCCAGCTTTACATCATGAAATTATAAGTAAAATCAGTCCAGAATTGCGAGTTAACTTCTCATAATTTTGACACCCCCCCCCTCCCATTGGGAGTTGAATTGATGTTGCACAATTCTGACTCTTTTATTTTCACGTTTTGATTGCTCTCCTTAGAATTCAGAATTAACTTTGTGTATTACTATTTTTTAGTATTACTAATTTTTCCCCCTAGTATTCATGTCTCAGAATTTTCCCCTTAGAATTGAAAGTCTACATCTTAAATTCTGAGTTTAAATCACACAATTTTGACTTTTCTTTTCCACACAGAGTTCAGATTTGCTTTTGTTTATTTTCTCTTTATTCGGAGTAAATTCTATATTGCACAATTTTGGCTTTTTGCTTTGCATTCTTAGTTAATTCTGAGTTACATCTCGCAATTCAGACCTTTTTCCCTCAGAATTCAGTGTTTG
Source organism: Danio jaintianensis (assembly GCA_903798115.1). Classification (NCBI taxonomy): domain Eukaryota; kingdom Metazoa; phylum Chordata; class Actinopteri; order Cypriniformes; family Danionidae; genus Danio; species Danio jaintianensis. The sequence goes on from CAIGQV010017386.1 coordinate 36,421,211, forward strand.
TGTCTCGCATTGTCGACGTTGGGTTCACGTTGCACAATGCTGACTTTTCTTTTTGGAATTCTGAGTTTATTTCTTAAAATCGTTCTTTACAATTATGAGTTTTCATTGCAGAATTTGGAATTTTTTTGCGTTTGCAGTTGTGACTTTTTTGAACTCTGAATTTTATGTTTACTTTTTGTAATTTGTACCTTTTCCAACTGGATTTTGGAACATTTCTACCTCATCGTTATTCATTTTTTCAGGTTTGCATTTCAGTTTTGTTTCTCTGTGGATTTCTGAGTTTCTGTGTCTGATTTTCGCATGGAATTCAGATTTTTTTTTGTCTTCTGAATTCAGAGTTTGTGCAATTCTTGTTTTTTTCTTGTATCTCACAATTTTTCATTTTACGAATCACACACGCAGTATTTTACCTCATTTTCCCACCCTTATAATTTATATCTTGCAAAATCAGAAGTGAGCGTCACGGTGGCGCAGTGGGTAGCACAATCGCCTCACAGCAAGAAGGTCGCTGGTTCGAGCCTTGGCTGGGTCAGTTGGCATTTCTGTGTGGAGTTTGCATGTTCTCCCCGTGTTGGCGTGGGTTTCCTCCGGGTGCTCCGGTTTCCCCCACAGTCCAAACACATGCGCTGTAGGTGAATTGGGTAGGCTAAATTGTCCGTAGTGTATGTGTGTGTGAATGAGAGTGTATGGGTGTTGGCGGTTCATTCCGCTGTGGCGACCCCTGATGAATAAAGGGACTAAGCCGAAAAGAAAATGAATGAATGAATGAAAATCAAAAGAAGTACCAAAAAAAGTTTCCTCACTAAGTGAAGTTTATTTATAAACTAATTTCGAGAGGAGCTTGTGCTTATGATTGATAGCAGCTGGTCCCGCATTAGCTAATGCATGATCCACCAATCAGATGATTCCTAAACCACTATAAATCACCAGAGTATCCTTCCTTAACCATCTTCGTCTTGAAGAATCCCCCCTTCCACCCCTACTCCCTCCCTCCTCGACAGGGCAACACGGAGGCCCAGTGGTTAGCTCTGATGCCTCACAGCAGAATGTCACTTGCTCAAGCTTTTACCTTGACAAGTTGACATTTCTGTGCGGAGTTTGCATGTTCTCCCTGTGTTCGCGTGGGTTTTCCCCGGGCTCTCCGTTTTCCTCCCACAGACCATAAACATGTAACATAAGTAAATTGATCAATCAAATCGACACCACAGACGAGAGATTAATTCAGTAATTCTCTTCATAATTATTCATAATTTGAATTTACCTTTATCAAGCAGGGGAGTTCTCGAGACCTACCTGAGCTCAAAACTCCCCTCTCACCCTGCAACGGGAGGGAGCCCCGGGCTCGAGGATCTCATGAGCTCAGGGCTCTCTCCCGGGACAGCATGCCAAACACGCTTTAATCAATCATCAGCTAAGGGCGAACTCTTGAAACATTTTACACTCAAAAAATGATGTTTGCTGTTTGTTCAAACTATTTATATAAAATGAGCTGAAACCACACAATTCTTGAGTTTTTTTGGGGGGACAACTTAAATGTTTTATCAGGGTGTCCGCGGGGTCTTAAAAAGTATTAAAAGTTGATAAACCAATTATGAGAAAATTAAGGCCCTTAAAAGGTATTAAAAAGTCTTAATCACGTTTTTACGAGGTCTTAAATTTTGTTCAAGCGTTGTCCAAAGTGTTTGACTCCAAAAAAGCATAAATATATTTATTTTCCTCGATCCACGTGATTGGTTCGGGCCGGGCGCGTCCGTCCGGGTGATGTCACGTAATTTGCGACAAGCGTGGGAAGGTGATATGACGCTCTCCACATGTAGCGAAACCATAGAGCGAAACAGACGGCAAAATGGGAAAATGTAAGTTTGCGTACTCCTGGGTGGAGAAAGAGGAGTTTAAACAGTGGCTGAAGCCTGTCGCTGAAAACAACCGCGTAATTTATTCTTTCAAGCTTTGTTTCTTCCGAGCTTATCTGAGTTCTGTTGCATGGTTGTGCTCCATTGATTTATTTAACTACAACTGTTTATTAAGTTAAAGGTTTGATACTGATTAGAACTTGAAGTGGCGATGAGGTCTTAAAATATTCTGAGAAGGTCTTTAAAAAGTCTTAAAAAGGTATTGAAATTACCTTTAGGATTCCCTGTTTTACCTTTAGGATACCCTGTTTATGTTCAATCCATGTTCAATAAGTTAACTTAATTTCTTCATGTTTTCCCAACACAAATGGATTGTGTGAAACCCTGCATTTTTTACATTGCACACTGTCTAAAATGCTGGATTCCACATTATTCCTTCATGTTGTCCCAACACAAATCGATTAAGTTAGCTTAATAATTTTTACAAATTTAAGTGGATTGAACATAAAACAATTAAGTTGCCCCCCCCCCCAACTTAGCTCATTTTAAATACGTACTTTGAACAAGCAGCAAAAGTCAATTTTGAGTGTAGTATAAATATGACATTACAAAAAAAAAATACAAAAGCTATAGTAGTCAGTCTTTTCTCTTTCTTTTTTTCATTTTCTAGAAGAGTCGAGGAGTTTCCGAGTTGGAGGAGATCATGATCAGGCAGCAGGAAAAAATCAAATCCACCAAATGAGCGTCGCTGGACTGTCAATCAAACAGGCAACAGGAACCATCAGCTCCAACCCACCAATGAACTTAGATGATGTAGATTTATGCCACAAGCTTCGGCGAAACATCTAATCCAAGAAATTTTGTAATTGTATATTTATTGTTGGTGCTTTTTATTGTTAGTGTACGTACAGACCTTATCATAATATATCATCATATACGTTATATCCCGTTCATGCTGGAAAACACTTATGTGCGCTTCTGTGACTTTTTATTGCATGAAAACAATGTATCGGTGAATCTATTAAAAACATGTATCGATCACACCTCAGACATTAAAAATTAAAATAAAATATTATTTTAAATGTTTTGTGACCATAACAGTCCTAGGGGATATTTTTGGACTTTATTTTTTTTGTTGTAGAATTTTTCTTTTTGAGCAAATCAGCTAAATTGTAAAAAAGAAAAAAGATAAAAAAGAAAATGTGCAATTGCTGTTATGAATAAACACTTTACAATTGTAATATATTTCCACACAAGTAATTTAGAAATTAAACATTTTAAGTTGAGGATAAATGCAAAACTTACTGAGCAAAATTTGTATATATATATAGCTAATATATATATATACAGTTGAAGTCAAAATGATTTGTCCTCGTGATTTTTTTATTATTGTTTTTATTTTTCCAATATTTCCCAAACGATGTTGAACAGATTCAGGAATTTTTCACAGTATTTCCTATAATATTTTTTCTTCTGGAGAAAGTCTTATTTGTTTTATTTCGGCTAGAATAAAAGCAGTTTTTATTTTTTTTTAAACACCATTTTAAGGTCAATATTATTCGCCCCCTTAAGCAATATTAGTTTTGGATTGTTTACAGAACAAACCAGTTATACAATGATTTGCCTAATTACCCTAACTTTACCCTAATTAACCTAGTTAGGCCTTTAAATGTCACTTTAAGCTGAATACTAGCATCTTGCAAAATATCTAGTCAAATATTATGTGCTGTCATCATGGCAAAGATAAAAGAAATCAGTGATTAAAAATTAGTTATTAAAACTATTATGTTTAGAAATGTGTTGAAAAAAAAAATATTTCCGTTAAATAGAAATTGGGGAAAAAAATATTTAGGAGGGATAATAATTCTGACTTCAACTGTATATATATATATATATATAATTTTCCCCACTTGGTTTTGTGACCTTTACATGTTTATTACTGGCAGAGACTCATATCTATGACAAGTTGTGAATGTTTTTTTGGGGTTTGATGTCAAACAGTGTGTTTTTAAAAGAAATGTCACACAATGTAAATAATGTGCTCAATTCATGCATGTTCTGATGCTGATTGTTATGATGTATGAATGAAGCGAGAACAGTAAATTCATCAGATGGATTCATGCACGTCGTCTTGTTCTCTTGTTTATAAAGAAGGGGACCTATTATGCAAAAATCACCTTAATAAGAGGTTTTAACAGTTGTGTGGCAACATATAATCAGCTTCTAATGGCAAAAATTAATTAATTCTATCTTTTATAATCACACTTGATAAAAACAGTCTGCAGAAACACTTTGATTGACATTCTCCCTTTGTACGTGTCATCAGAGGGGGAAAGCCCCGCCCACTAGTGACCATCTCTCATTAGCATAGGATGTCAGTCTTGTTTTTGAATCTGCCACTATGCTGACACACAGGCATTTGTAGCCCCGCCCTCTTTTTAAAAAAGCACACTCATTTGAATTTAAAGCAACAGTCACCAAAACAGCACAATTAGGATCAAAGCCTAAAAGGGTCAGTTTCAGAGAGTTATAAAACATTATTTGTGCTGTATTTTGAGCTCAAACTTAACACACATTCTGGGGACATCAGAGACTTATTTTAGATCTTGTAAAAAGTGCATAATAGGGGTCTTTTAATACACAAAGAGGAGAATTATTATTTTTAGTATGTGGTTCATGCAAAACACAGACACTGAAATGCACAGATGAGGTTTAATCCGTTTAATCGATGACCAATAGTAGGAAATCCAATTAAATTTCATAATAAACCACAAAGTGCAACCACTAGTATTATCGTCAGCTCGTTTGTCCGAATGTTAGTTATAAAAACAAAACATCTGTATTGCAGATTCACTAAATAAAAACGTCTAAATTACCTAGCGAAATCTAAAACACCAGGAATCACAACTTTCACACACATTCATGCACGTACATGTACTTTCAGATTCTTCCTTTATTAGGAGCGAGACACATCTTTGAGCCGTCTCTTTAAAACACATTCAAAGTGCCACAATTATCTTGCAGATATCAAAAAACAAAGTGCTACGCGTCATTTTACTGAACTGATTGACTGGTGGTTTAGTTGCGAGTCTTCCTGGTGTCTAGTCTGTAAATGGCTCGCTCTGATTGGAGGATACAGCTCTGCTTCTTATTTCTGTGTGGATAGAAGTGATGCTTTATTTGTTGAGGTACGCATCCAGCCAGAGCTCACCAGATTTCTCCAAAGACCTGAGAAGAAAAGAATGATAGTGATGAAGCATCGGAGTAAATGAACATCAATGCAGAGTTTATGTTACAAGTATACTGAGTCTTTTCAGAATTCCAAATGTTCTTTTTCCGCATTTCAGGCTTTTTTTTTTTCTTCAATTCTGACTTTTTTTTTTCATCATAACTCCAAATTTGCATTTTTCTCAATTCTGATATACAAACAATATACATTTTTCCTCAAATCTTATTTTCCCCCCCCCCCTCCCCCCCCCCCCCCCCCTCAATTCTGTCTTTCCCCTCAGAATTCAACTTTACATTTTCAACTGGCTTTTCCTGTCAGAATTCCGAATAAATATTTTTCTCAATTCTGATATTTTTAAGTTGTGGCATTTTTCCTCAGAATTCCTAATTGCCTTTTTTTTTCATTTGGGAATTTTTCAACCCCTCAGATTTCCACATGTATGTTTTTCTCATTTTTTACTCAGTTGTTTTAAATGTTTTTTTGTTGTTGTTTCAAATGTGTTTTTCCCAGAAAATTTCAAATGGACATTTTTCTCAATTCAGATATTTTTCTTTAGAATTTAAATGGATTTTTTTCAACTCACTTTTTTTATTGCCTCAGAATCCCACATTTCTGACAATTTAAATGAATGTTTTCAAAAGACTTTGTGACTCCAAATTTCCCCCCTTTTTTCCCCCTCAGAATCCAAAATGTGACTTTGCTCAATTTTGACATTTTTTTCTTCAATTCGTTTTACTTTAGAATTGAAATTTACATGGGGGGTGACACAGTGGCTCAGTGGTTAGCACTGTCGCCTCACAGCAAGAAGGTCGCTTGTTCGAGTCCCGGCTAGTCAGTTGGCGTTTCTGTGTGAAGTTTGCATGTTCTCCCCGTGTTGGCGTGGGTTTCCTCTGGGTGCTCCGGTTTTCCCCACAGTCCAAACACATGCGGTATAGGTGAATTGAATAAACTAAATTGGCCGTAGTGTATGTGTGTGAATGAGTGTGTATGGATGTTTCCCAGTACTGGGTTGCAGCTGGAAGGGCATCCTCTGTGTAAAACATATGCAGAATAAGTTGGTGGTTCATTCCGCTGTGGCGACCCCTGATGAATAAAGGGACTAAGCCGAAAAGAAAATGAATGAATGAATGAATGAAATTTACATTTTCAACTGATTTTTCCCCTCGGAATTCCAAATGTACTTTTTTTCCATTTCTGACTCTTTCCTCATAATTCCAAATGTATTTATTTTGTTCTCAGACTTTTTTCCTCTTGCAATTCCATCTGACTGTCTTGCACCTCTAATCTTTCCTCAAAATTTTGAGTTTATGTATGTTTTGCAATAATTTTTTTTTCCTGAGTATGTCAAGTCTGCCCAGCCCACCTGTATTATGAATTAACTTACTCATAAATGAATTAATTATCTTGCAATTATGACTTTTACCTCAAAATTCTGTTTATGTTGCACAATTCAAGACTTTTTTTTTTCTCTTGTCATTTTAAAAGTTTATATCTTACAAGTTTGCTTTTATTCCCTCAGATTTCTGAGTTCACATTTCAAAATTATCTCATGATTCTGATTAGCAATTCAGATTTTTCCCTCTAGGCTATTCAACATAGCACGTTTCCCCAAAATGTTAGCATTCTATAGAACTTTGGCTGCATCTTTTAGCCTAATGTTAACATTTGAACATTCCCTCAATGTAAGGAGTTTGTTTTTTTTAAAGAGTTTTGAAAGTCATTTTTAGGAAAACCGTAACTACAATCAGATAGAAAAGATATAGAAATTTAAGTCTGATCGGTCTGAAGGTCTGACCTCTGTTTGGTGGTTATAGGCTGAAAGCTCCAGGAGGAGTTGGCGTCAGAAATGTTAGCCTTAGATTACTCAAGTCAGCGCAAGAGCTTCTTCATAAAGCAATTTCAAGTGTCTGTCTTACCTAATGATATCCGCGAATGCTCCATACAAGGTCTTCTCTTGGTATTTGACTCCGTACTTCTCACATAACGCTCGCACTCGTGGAGCGGCGCGCCAGTAGTTGTGCCGAGGCATTGTGGGGAAGAGACTGTGATGAAAAAAAAGAAAAACAGTTATGAAAGGCTGAATATACACTGACGTCAAAAACGCGCACTTGTTTTTCTTACTGGTGCTCGATCTGGAAGTTGAGGTGTCCGCTGAACCAGTCGTTGAAGGCGGACTGCTCGATGTTACAGGTTGCGACCAGCTGAATAACAGAAAATTAAGTGTTGATTTAAATCCAACACACTAGAATGAGTTCAAACCCAATACGGCTGAAAATGCACCTGCATGCTGAGCCAGTCCTGGTTTTTCTCATAGTCGATGTTCATGGGGATGTGGCTCATCTGTGTGACCCAAACAAACCAGTGGCTCTCCATAAACCTGCAGACCACAATAATGTACTGTCATACTTTATCCGAAGTGTGTGTTCACTATTGTGTGTGCACTTGGGTAGGTTAAATGCAGAGCACAAATTCCGAGTAAATCACCATACTTGGCCACGTCACAACTTTCACTTTCAATTTCACTTCAATTTACATTTCACTTTCACTTTAAATTTCACTTTCACTTCACTTTACATTTCACTTCACAATTCATACTTGGCCACGTCACAACTTTCACTTTCCATTTCACTTTCACTTTAATTTTCACTTTCACTTCACTTTTAAATTCACTTTACATTTAATTTCACTTCACATTTCACTTCACTTTAATTTAATTTTCAATTTACTTTACATTTCACTTCACGTTTAATTTCACTTTACATTTCATTTTCAATTTACTTCACATTTAATTTCACTTTAACTTTACATTTAATTTCACGTCACTTTCACTTCACTAAACCTAAGCATTGCTTGTTTAATGCTCATGATTACATCACACAATATAACATTTTTATGTTAATTGCAGAAAAAGAGGAAGTAAAATATAGAGAATATTTGAGAAAAAAAATCATTTTGTTTAAAATTTAAGGGGAAAAAAGTTTCAATAAAATGTTAATAAAGTGATTAAATTTCAGATAAAAGCTTATTTTGGCTCTCCTATGGAATCACTGCAAAAAAACCTGGGATTTTAATTTATTTATTCTTTTTTTTTTATATACTAGTGAGTGTACTTTGCTCCCCAGCCTCTGATAATCCATTTCTTAATCTAATATCTACAATAAACATGCTGAAAGCAGAAGTACTTTATGATAAGATAAACCATTTTGTCGTACCTGACGAAATTAAAGAGAATCACAGCCCAAAAGACGCCGTAGAACTGCGTGTAGCACAGGAAGTATCGGACGTAGTAGCTGATACACCACACCAGGTCCTGCAGGAGATGAGAAGAGCAGCGATTAGATAAACACACAGAAGAAGAAGAGGAAGAGGAGAAGATGAAGATGAGCTGAAAAGATCACCCACCACCCACATGCCATGACTGATCATATTGTGAAAGATCTGGAACTGGAAATACACTGGGATGAGCAGAGGAGGACCAACTGGGGGAAATAAAACGAGAAACATCAGCATACAGTGTGTTTAAGATCAGATGATGCTTTCTGTTGTAACTTTAGCTTAATTCATCTGAGTGAGATGCTATTTATAGTCAAATAAATCCATAAAATAGGCAAAATTTAAAATAATAATAAGGCAAGGTAAGTTTATTTATATAGCACATTTCATACACAATGGTAATTCAAAGTGCTTTACATAAACAAGAATAAAAGAAACGTGTAAAAAATAAAAACAACAAAGAATAAACATTACTAAAAACAGATTAAAATGGGTTAAAACAGGTTTTAAAGGAATGAAAAAGAAAAGAAAGACATAATCGTGCGATCTAATATGGTGTATTAGATTAATGGGATTTCTTTTTTAGTTGAGGATGACTGTACTAAATAGACTAAACTAAAAAAGCTGCCAATTGTTTGATTACCTGCGATTTTTTTATTTTATTTCAGATTTTTAGAAATACATTTTTAATCGATGTTTACTTTATGGAAGATGATTAGGGCCAAGAAATTATTAAAAAAATAAAACCATCTCAAGATTAAAGTCATTATAATGTGAGATTAAACTTGTTAAATTAAAATAATTATAAATAAATGTATAAAATATAAAGCCGTCTATTTCAAAATGTTTAAATTAAATGTTGCGAATAAACGTTTTGAATTTTTGATAATAAAGCTAAATTTTAAGAACATTTTTTAAATAAAATATTGAGAATAAAATTGTTGTTTTGAGAAAGAAGTCATTACATTTTGAGAATTAAAAAAAAAACTATTGAGAATAAACTCATTAAAGTTCAAGATTAAACTTGTTAAATTTTTTGTAAAATTATGAAATTAAATGTTGCAAATATTACATTTCGAGTAAAAAAGTCGTTTTGAGAAAAAAAACATCCAATTTCAAGAAAAACGTTTGAGAATAAAATCATTGTTTTGAGAAAAAGTCATAAAAATTTGAGAAAAGGATTAAATAAAATAAAGAGAATAATTACATTACATTTCACAATTAAACTTGTTAAATTTAAAACAATTATGAAATTACATTTTGCGAATAATTTTATTACATTTTTATTACACTTTAAAAAGTCGTTTCGAGAAAAAACATTTAATTTCAAGAAAAAGTTTAAATAAAATGTTGAAAATAAACTCGTTGAATTTTAAGAATAAAGCTAAATTCAAGAAATTTTTTTAATTAAAATATTGAGAATAAACTCATTTAATTTTAAAACTTTGAGAAAAAAGTCATAAAAATTTGAGAAAAAAGTGTAAATAAAATATTGAGAATAAACTCATTAGGTTTTAAGATAAAATTTGTTAAATTAAAACAATTATGAAACTAAATGTTGCAAATAAATGTATTACATTTCGAGAATAAAGTCGTTTTGAGAAAAAAGGTGAAGAAAAAAGGAAAAGTTTAAATATAATGTTAAGAATAAACTCATTGAATTTTGATAATAAAGCTACATTTCAAGAATTTAAAAAAATTAAATAATGAGAATAAACACATTTCACAATTAAACTTGTTAAATTTAAAACAATTATGAAATTACATTTTGCAAAAAAAATTTTATTATTAAAAAAGTCGTTTTGAGAAAAAACATTTAATTTCAAGAAAAATTTTAAATAAAATGTTGAGAATAAAATCGTGTTTTGAGAAAGAAGTCGTAAAATTTTGAGAAAAAATGTTTAAATAAAATATTGAGAATAAACTCACTAATGTTCAAGAATAAACTTGTATTTCACAACATTTTCTCAAATAAAATGTTGAAAATAAAGGTATTAAAGTCCTAGAAAAAAAGCCATCGTGTTTTTGAGAAAAAAGTGTTTAGAGAAAAAGTTGTTAAACTGAGAAAAAAGGTGGAATGAAAATGTTGAGAATAAACTCATTAAAGTTCAAGATTAAGCTTGTTCAATTATAAAAAATTATGAAATTAAATGTTGCAAATATTACATTTCGAGTAGAAAGTCGTTTTGAGAAAAAAACATCCAATTTCAAGAAAGACTTGAAATTAAATGTTGAGAATAAACTCATTAAAGTTCAAGAACAAAAGACATTCTGTTCTGAGAAAAACAATTGGCGAATTAAAAAAAATCATTACAATTCTCGATTTTGATATTAAAGTCAATCTTGACATTTAGGCCTTCACAATCACATCATCTCCATTTGTTGCACTGATCCATGGAGCGAGGAGTAAGTCATTATTTAGTTTTTAGATATTCTGCTTAGGATCCTTTACAATTCATTCATTCATTCTTTTTCTTTTCGGCTTAGTCCCTTTATTAATCTGGGGTCGCCACAGCGGAATGAACCGCCAACTTATCCAGCATATGTTTTATGCAGCGGATGCCCTTCCAGCTGGGAAACATCCATTCACTCTCATTCACGCTCATACACTACGGACAATTTAGCTTACCCAATTCACCTATAGTGCATGTGTTTGGACTGTGGGGGAAACCGGAGCACCCGGAGGAAACCCACGGCAATACGGGGAGAGCATGCAAACTCCACACAGAAATGCTAACTGACCCAGCTGAGGCTCGAACCAGCGACCTTCTTGCTGTGAGGTGATCGTGCTACCCACTGTGCCACCGTGACGCCCCATTACAATTCAAATCATTATAAACATTTCAGTAGGAATCCCTAACACTGAACACTTACTGAAGAAGAAGTACTTGTGCTGATGGTTGTAAGGCAGATGCTTGATCTTCTTAACACCGTACTGTAATAAACACACACACATATGCAGTGGGATCAGATGGAGTGCTTCCTTCGTGTGTTTATCGTGTGTGTGGTGTGTGTTTGTACCTCCACAGGCTGCACATTTCCCACCACAAACGCATTCAGCATGTTGACGTCCGGGTCCTTCTTGAAGATGTTGGGTTTAGCGTGATGCTGGAAGTGCCGATGGTTCCACCAGCCTGCAGATGCTCCCTGAACACACACACACACGCGCACACACACAATCAGTTTTAATAAGGGAACACAACTTCTACTGTAATGCAAACCACATTTCTTATGCTAACAAAGCACATCGATGAGTTTGAGTTAGCATGCGGCTAAGCTGACAGTGTGATGCTTTTAATTAAGTTCAATAAATAGTAAAAAAATAACAATAATTTGTTCATATGCTAATTTATATGATCAAAAAGTTAGAAACATGCTAACATACATGTTAACAGTATCTAACCATGCTTGAAAATGTTAGCTACAAGCTAATTCATGCTAACAAGTTGCTAAATCATGTTAGATACTTATTTTATACAAACAGCATGTTATCAGGATAGAAACAAGCTAGCAACATCCAAATGTATGCTAAGAGTGTGGTTTAACATGCTAGAAAGTTTGCAATGTTTACATCCTAGAAGAATGCGGTTTAATGCTAGACACGTGGTAACATGCTAATTCGTGCGAGAAATTCTCTAATTCAAGCAACAACTTGCTCATTCAAGTTAGACAGCTATTTTAAACAGAATGTTATCATGATAGCAACATGCTAGCAACATCCTAATTTATGCAGCATGGTTTAACATGCTAGAAACATGCTAGCAGGTTAGCAGTGTTTACATCCTACCAACAAGCTGTTTAATGCTAGATACATGGTAACACCATGCTAATTCAAGCAAGAAATTTGCTGATTCATGCAACAGCACAATAATCAATACTAGAAACCTACTAGCAATGTGCTAATTCACATAATAAATTTGTTTAAACATAATTCATGCCAACAATGTGCTAATTCATGTTAGAAACCTGCCAATTTCACACAGTGTTACTATGCTATAAACAATGCTAGCTATTCATCCTAGTTGAACATTGCTAGAAACATGGTAACAGCATGTAAATTCATGCAAGAAATATGCTAATTCATGCTAACAATGTGAGAATATGTGCTAGAAACATGCTAAGTAATGTGCTAATTTATGGGCAAAATTAGTTTGTAACACAATTCATGCTAACAGTGTTAAGCACAAGGCCAAAATAGTTTGCTTTCATCTTCAAATAATGCTTTAAATGAACTTTAGGCCCCGTTTACTTCATAAATATGTGCAAGCTGGAAGACTTTAATGTCTCATCACGACTGCTGCATTATTAGGACGTCGTGCAATGCATCATAATAACAGGTCATTTATCGTGAGCGTGCTGATACCTTCAGGTGTCCGATGACAAATTTGTGCACCAAATGATTCATTCCAGAGGTTTTAAACACTGACAGATGACCAAAGTCATGCTGCAACCATCCAGCCTGTGACTACACACACACACAATAAAGCACAAGACAAAGAAAAAAACATTAACACACCTCCTGCTACCAAAACATATTTGTTGAGTTTTTAGCTTACTAGTAAAACACACCAGTATGCAAGAAACCACATCAACTGATTTAAATAAAAAACAAGGTTTAAAGGGTTAGTTCACACAAAACTGAAAATTCTCTTATTTATTACACATGCTCATGTTGTTCCAATGCCCTGAAACTTTTGTTCTTCTTCTGAACACATATTCAGATAAGATTAATCGTGATTAATCTTTGCCCAGCACAAATTTTATGATATATTATACATGAAATCGGAGAGCTCCCTCATCCTCCATTGACAGCAAGGGTCCTGAGACGTTCAGCGTCCAGAAAAGAAACCATAAACATTGTCAAAACATTTCACGTGACTTCATCTTTAATCATATGAAGCTCCAAGAACACTTTTGTGCACCTAAATCTGTAAAAACGGCTTGAATACGGGTGTGTGTTACTGTTTTGACAACGTTTTTGGTTCCTTTTCTGGACATCTCGGGACCCTTGCTGTCTATGGAGAATGAGGGATTTCGTCTAAAATATCCTCATTAGTGTTCAGAACAAAGGTCTCAAGGGATTGGAATGACATGAGCGTGAGTAAGTAATAACAAAATGTTCACTTTTGGATGAACTAACCCTTTAAAAACATTGAGAACAAGCTATAAGTCTATGTCACATATGTCCATTGTACCTGTGCAGTAGCCAGAACAACAGCGACGATGAGCGTGTTGATCCAACCGGTGCCAAAATACCACACCATCATGAAGGCGATGGCCTCCAGGAGAAGAATGTGGCCCAAATGCAGAGCGAAAAACAGCGGCTGTGTTTTAAAACAGCCTTCAGCCTCCAGATGCTCACGCAAGGCTCGGAAATCCTCCACAAGAGCAGCCTGACAGAAACACGCACATAAGAAACATTAGAAAGTTTATTTGTTTTATTTCGGCTAGAATAAAAGCAGTTTTTATTATTTTTTAAAACATTTTAAGGTCAATATTATTAGCACTCTTTAAGCATTATAGATTTTTTCGATCACTCATACACTACAGCCAATTTAGTTCATCCAATTCACCTATAGCGAATGTGTTATGACTGTGGGGGAAACCGGAGCCCCTGGAGGAAACCCAGGCCAACACGGGGAGAACATGCAAACTCCACACAGAAATGCCAACTGACCCAGCCGGGAGGCGACAGTGCTAACCACTGAGCCACCGTGCTGCCACCTTATCTTATATTAAATTCCATTTATAGACCAAAGTTCCAGAGAGCGAGAGAGAGATCTCATATTCAAGTGACAGAAGTCTCACAGCCATATTTTCATATTCATGAAACATTTTCTCATCTTTACTCACATTTTTCTGCCGGTCCTGACTGGGTTCAGACGCCTCCAACTCTCCGATTAACAGCGGCTTCAGGTATTTCCTCACCAGCTGAAGGTTTAGATGAAACGCAGTAAACGCCTCCTATCACAGCAGATAAAACACTGTCAGTCAGTTATCATCTTTATTTAGATCTTATCTGAAACATTACTACAAATAAACATGTTTTTCTGACTCTCTTCGGGTAGGTTTTTAAATTTAATAAGCTGTAATGTTCATGTTAATTTTTATATTCATACATGGATAAACAATGAATTTATTTTATTTTAATATGAACAAAATAATAAAAGCGTAATACATACAATCACAAAGTATTGTCACTAATACATTAAAATGTAAATAAAACCAACTTTTAAACTTTTCATTTGACGAGGACAACAAAATGTGACATCTTGTCTTTGATGCACAATTGAATAAATATTTAAAAAAAAAATTGTATTTATATTTACATAACATGTTTCGTCCTATAAATTATGGCTTTGATGATTTTTATTATTATTATTATGTATAGTTATTATTTTATTTTTCATCATTTTTATATATGTATATATATATATTAGGGGTGTGACGAGGCGCTTACTCCACGAGACGAGACACGAGATTGGGTTCACGAGAACGAGACGAGATATTTACACTATTTTTTAAGTAATCTTCAATGATGAAATACTTGAATGGAAAATATTTTATTCAACTCAAGAAAAAAAAAAATCACAAATTGCAAAACTTTTACATTTATTTTAATGAACTGTGCCATAAAGGGCATGCAAACACTGCTAAATATTTAGCTATAAACTCTACTGACTGGCTTCTTCCCTGTACAATTTCACATGAGAATCGAACTCCTTTCCACAAACTGAACTTTTTTTTTTTTTAAATGTATGTAATCATGTCATTTTTGGTTTTTAATTTTTCAACAGTTTCACTTTCATTCAGCAACAGCTTCCGTTTTTTTCCAGACAGCATAAACGTGTGTTCGGTGATGATGATAATGACGACGACGGGTGTATGTGTCTCCAGAAGTTCACTGTGTGTGTGCGTGTGTGTGTGCGCGCACTTGGAGGAGATGTGTCTGTGGTCCTTTACTGACTCGATGGGTGCAGAGAAGTGTCAAACAGTTGAGTGTGTATGGCTTATCTTGTCGCAAAGTGCAGCTAAAAGTCCTACACAACGGTAATAGTTTGATTCCGTCGTTTACAAGTCTGTACCGCGCTTCAATAATGTGACTGAAACAGGAATACTCCACGTCTTAATTCGATTAGTGTTTACGACGATTATGGCTTTAAGCATATCTTAAGTGCTTTTCCATCGTATGTTATGAGCCGTGGTTAATGCGTGTGGCTGCAGTTGTAGTTGCCTCTGCTTTAGGACGCGGTAACCCTTGAACTCCGGTGAAGAGAAAAATAAATAAATAAATAAATAATAATAATAAAAAAAATAAAAAAATTAAATCGCTTTCATCACACTCACTCACCCCAAACGAGTGACGCACAACTCCGAGGCCAGCTTGTCAGGTAGGTGCAAAGCACTTGATGTGCCAATCTTCAGTGCTAAATTCACCCTCATGCTCCATCATAACATCACAACTCACGAGACAACTTTTCACCTCGACGAGAAATCTCGTCACAATTTAGTCTCGCGAGATCTCGTGGCCCGAGATCTTGTCACATCCCTAACATATATATATATATATATATACACACACATTTATTATTTTAACTTATGTTTTTATCATTATTTTGTTTTAAGTTACATTTATAAAGTTGTTTAAGGCTATGTTTTTAGCATTATTATTATTTTTTTTTTTTACTATTTTCTATTCTCTTGTTCTTTTTGCAAAAATTTAAAATACAGCGTGGAAAACTGTCACTATGTCTGCCATTTCAAATATGAATGTATTTTTACATTCAAAAATGTAATAAAATTAAATAAATATATATGAGACAATATTATATTTTTAATATATAGTACATTTGGCCATAAATCAAAGCACAAATCAAGCATAGGCAATTTATAAACTTATAAAGTAAAGACTGTTTTACAATAATAAAACCAACATTTTAAATTTTTAAATATGAATATACATCACTTTTGGTTGATAATTTGTAGTAATCTTCATTACCATGATCATTTATGCATAATGTCCAATTATGATGGCTAGACAGATAATGTAGCTACTTCTGGCACCAAGCCAATGTTTCTATCAAAGTTTATCAAGCATGTTAAAAGTAAACCTGCAGGTTGTTTTACCGTGGCGTCTTCTCCAGCGTAGTGTCCGAGGATCCGCAGTCCTCCGGGGTGTCTCTTCACCCACTGGCTGACGTTATAAACCTTCCTCTCCACCACCACCCACTGATCTCCATGTTTGGTGTGTTTCTGCACCTCCTCCCAGGTGTAGCTGCTGAATCTGCCGTTGGTGCCGGTGATTCGATCCGTCTGCTGTCCTCCGCCACCCATCGCTGATCTCTGAACAGTGCTGCTCGCGTATCACTGGAACACAAAGCAAAGCAGTCAAGTACGTGCAATGCAAATAAACGTGCATTGAATAATAGCAATATGTTTTCTGCAATAACATACAATATCAATTTATTATTTATTTATTAAATGATTTATTAATTATAAAACAACAATGTCCACTTCAAATGGTGAGTTTTGTATAACGCAACAAAACAATATATATTTTTATAATAATTCAATATAATATCATATTTTCTTGTGTTTTCAAATGTCCTTTTAAAAATATTTTTCCCTCTGTAAATAAACAATGACTGTCATACATTTTTGCAATGAAGAAACCCAATAAAATGTGATTCTTACAAAATGTAATGCATATAAAATTACTTTTGTACATTTAATTTGATGCACACAAAATGTGCTTACATGGCATTTGCACAGCATTTTTCATACTATAAATTATAGCTTATTTTTAGTTTTTATTTTACAATTTTTTTTATGTATTTTATTTTACAGTTTTAATATGATCACTTATTATATTCTATAAAATTACAGATGAGCATCTGTAAAACTGCATTTTTTCATCTTAAAAATGTTGCCAAACTTCGACATATGCTATCTAATTAACAAACTTCAGCTGGTTCAAAATGCAGCTGCTAGAGTGCTTTCTAGAACAAAGAAATATGATCATATTACTCCAGTTCTTTCATCATTGCATTGGCTCCTTATTAAATATCGTATAATTTTTTAAAATTTTATTGACTACCTACAAAGCCCTGAACAGCTTAGCTCCCCAGTATTTAAGGGAGCTCCTGGTGTATTATAGCCCCTCACGTCCACTACGTTTAATTAATCCTGGACAACTGATTATTCCCAGAATATCAAAATCAACTGTAGGCGGTAGATCTTTCTCATATCTGGCACCTAAACTCTGGAACAGCCTTCCCAGCACAGTTCGGGAAGCAGACACACTCTGTCAGTTTAAAACTAGATTAAAGACACTTCTCTTTGCATTAGCATACACATAAAACACAAATGCTTTTGAAATACAAATCCTTTAAAGGATTGTTAGTCTGCATTATTTAGGGCAACCGGAGCCGGGAACACTTCCCAAAAGACATTATAATTTGAACGGCATCTGCGCTTATGTTAGTCTTTTTTTATTATACCCGAGGTTTCCATAATCCTGGACCAGGCCGTATTCTGAGCAGCTGCTGTGGTGGTCATGGAGGAGTGGAGAGCATGAGACAGACGAGTCAGACGAGAAATAGTCGTGCCCAACTGAGCCTGGTTTCTCTCAAGGTTTTTTTCCTTCACTTTCGACAATTGGTGAAGTTCGTTCCTCGCCGCTGT
Organism: Danio jaintianensis; assembly: GCA_903798115.1. NCBI lineage: Eukaryota > Metazoa > Chordata > Actinopteri > Cypriniformes > Danionidae > Danio > Danio jaintianensis. The sequence continues at coordinate 36,439,250 of CAIGQV010017386.1, forward strand.
CGCCACTGGCTTGCATGGTTCAGGACCTGTGGAGCTGCGCATCGATGGATTTGCTCTTCAGTGTTTGGACTTTCGGCAGTGAAAATTAAACCACACTGAACTGAACTAAACTGAACTTAAACTCTGAAAACTGGACTGACACTGTTTCAATTTACTGTACTCTTCTATGTTAAGCTGCTTTGACACAATCTACATTGTAAAAGCGCTAGAGAAATAAAGAAAAGAAAGAAAGAAATGAATAAGTACAGGTCAGAATGATTACTTTGTTTAATTTTACGTACATTTAATAACATTGAATGATGATAGGAATAAACTGCATATCATTTTTAAGCATAATTTCCCCCCCAAAAAACTTTCAGTATTATGAGATACAGTAAATCCCATTGTTTAGAATTTTTTGTGCACGACAAGTTCTTGATATCTGAAATGTAAAAAAACAAAACAAAACAAAAACTCGCATAATAATTGGAATAAATCAAAATATGTAATCTACTATTGCAAACCCAACCCCGAATTATTAGTTCACACCAATGGAAGCCATTTTGGGCTTTAAATGACTCCTCTTTAATGCACAATTTTCACTTCCCTAACGAAAACTAATGATTTACAAAGGAACAAATCCAAAGCAAGCCACCTGACAAACTTTGGCAGCCATAAATGTACCAATTTACCATTAATCTGCCCCAAAAACATGGTTTTACTGTACAAAAACCATGTCTATTTTTTCCCCAAGCGCACTGAAACACAATCCTGGCTGTTGTTCAAGAAGGAGACAAAGAATGCTCACATAATCTCATTGAACATGCACAGAAAAGCAGAGGAATCCTGCAGAACTGCATTAGTACATTAGTCAATCAATTTGACCTCAGTCAATGACTTTTATTTCACTTTGCATAACAAATGACCATGCAAACAAAGCAGGAACAGGCTAAGAGCATTGCAAAAAAGGGTAAACACCAGAAATAAACAGCACAAATAACACATCTTTTCTTTTCATTCACCAATTGAACTTGATGAACCCGATGTCAATACATCTACTGTACGCGTCCATTGTTACATAACATGAGCTGAAAGAAACATAAAGCAAAAGTGCATTGAGTTAAACCTTAAGTATTTGACTCACCCTCTTAGCAAGCACTTTAATCACACACTCGCACACTAGTGTCGTGTGTGATGAGAAAGAGAAGCGGATGAGAGACTCATACTGTCTTATACACTCACTCACATCACTTGTACTTCTGCTGAATTCCGAACAGATCATTCGAGCGCCAGCAGCCAATCAGCGCGCGTCTCTGAGACAGTCTCGCGGACCGTCAGCCAATGGGAGCACAGAGAGAACTTTGGAAGGGCGGGGAAAACGCGAGATAAAGAGAAGAGTTACTCAGGTTCGAGTCCTACATCGGTGAAGTGACAGAAAACAATGACGGCGGTAAAATAACGCATATTACACATACAAAACCTATAAATAATGCTTATAAGTAATATATCGTTGCATTTACAGGGGGAAAAGTGCGTTCGGTGACCTAATGTCATGTATAAAATTAATTGTGAAGGGAAATAATCCAATACCTGCATCAAACGAGCATTTATGAGCAGCCTAATTATCTTATTTTATTTTATTATGAGCTTTATCAGGGAATAAATGCTCGAAAATTAACTGCAGTTGTCCATTCAGCCTGCGAAGATGTGAAAAATGCTGTATATCGTGAAGGAAAGTGCAGAAAACGAGCAGGTTCAGGTCTGTGGTGTTTCCTTTGCGTGGAAAAGTCCAAAGTTAAGCTTGTAAATCCAAAAATAAGCTTAGAAAACTCATTACATTCATTAGAATATATATATATATATGGCTGCACGGTGGCGCAGTGGGTAGCATGTTCGCCTCACAGCAAGAAGGTCACTGGTTTGAGCCTCGGCTGGGTCAGTTGGCATTTCTGTGTGGAGTTTGCATGTTCTCCCCGTGTTGGCGTGGGTTTCCTCCGGGTGCTCCGGTTTCCCCCACAAGTCCAAACGCATGCGATTTCCCAGTGATGGGTTGCAGCTGGAAGGGCATCCGCTGCGTAGAACATATGCTGGATAAGTTGGCGGTTCATTCCGCTGTGGCGACCCCTGATTAATAAAGAGACTAAGCCGAAAAGAAAATGAATGAATATATATATATAAATTGGTTATTATTGATATATCGTTGCATTTACATGAATAAAAAGTACATTCGGTTATGTGAATCGCATTAAAAGTCGTACATAGCTTGTAAAAACATTCTTACATTCATTAGAATATGTAAATATAGTGTATTTTCTTTGAAATTAAAAAGACAGCTTTGATAGGGTTTTGTCTTTGTGTGGAAAACATTTAAAAGTACTGCATAATTACACATACAAAACCTTTAAGTTGCTTATTAGTAATATGTCGTTGCTTTTACATGGAAAAAAAGTGCATTCGGTGACCTAAATCGCATTAAACGTCGTACATAGCTTGTAAAAACACTCTTACATTCATTAGAATGAGCAAATACAGAGCATTTTCTGTTCAATTAAAAAGACAGCCTTGATAGGGTTTTGTCTTCGTGTTGAAACACGTTATTTTTAATAGTATTAAGAGACTTGTGTTCATAATTTACATTTTATAAATACTGTAAAGGGCTGCACGGTGGCGCAGTGGGTAGCACGTTTGCCTCACAGCAAGAAGGTCGCTGGTTCGGCTGGGTCAGTTGGCGTTTCTGTGTGGAGTTTGCATGTTCTCCCCATGTTGGCGTGGGTTTCCTCCGGGTGCTCCGGTTCCCCCCACAAGTCCAAACACATGCGGTACAGGTGAATTGGGTAAGCTAAATTGTCCGTAGTGTATGTGTGTATGGATGTTTCCCAGTGATGGGTTGCAGCTGGAAGGGCATCCGCTGCGTAAAACATATGCTGGATAAATTGGTGGTTCATTCCGCTGTGGCGACCCCAGATTAATAAAGGGATTAAGCCGAAAAGAAAATGAATGAATGAATAAAAACACTGTAAAAGTGACATGACAAAAAAGTCATGACAACAAAAGGTTTTTGTGTTGCTTTAGTGAGATAATCAGGCTCAACTTAATATTTTTAGCCAGATGTAAGTTGAGATGACTAGAAAAGTTATTTGATTCAACAAAAAATATTAAGGCAGCAAGAATCTATTACATTATGCATGTGTAGGCCTATATTATAATGTATGTATATTATTTTACTATGCATGTTGGTAAATCCCAGTTATGCGAGTTAATTAAGAATAAACTAAAGTCTTTAAAATTATGCATTGTAATGCAAATATCCCTAATTCAGACACTTTTGCAATATGAATCCTCTCAAATATGCATTTTATTCAAGCCAAATTCAGCTTTTCAAGACTCGTTTATTGAAGTTTCTGCGAATAAAACAAGATCAAGCCACAGATTGGTGACTGATCTGACTGTTAAAACATTTCAGATGAAAAACAAGGAACTTTGGACTTTTCCACGCAAAAGGAAACACCACAGACGTATGTTTTTAAACCTGCTCATTTTCTGCACTTTCCTTCACGATATACAGTATTTTTCACATGTTCGCAGACTGACTGAACATCTACGGTTAATTTGCAAGCATTCATTCTCTGATGAAGGTCATAATAAAATAAGATAATTAGATGTTCATAAACGCTCATTTGATGCAGATTGATTTATTTCCCTTCACAATTAATTTGACATAATGTTAGCAGACCTTAAATGTTTTGTCAAACTTCTTTAGAATGGAAATTAAATATCTTTCTCTGTCATGTTTGCTTAAGGTAGCCTATGTCTGTACATTTAAACTAAAATAACTGAAATATACATATACATCAACATATATATTCAATTCAATGTACAGAAATATTGTGCATAAATGTCGTCTTGACCTGAAAGGTATCAAAAGCTCTGCAAACCTTTGGCCTTCGCGGTTGTCAGGGCAGGGGCACATTATAAACCTTATCAGCTCAGCTTATGAATATTAATTAGATGACATAATGTTACTAATCCTAATCAGTCTTTTTATTCATTTATAGATATGCTTTTTATTGTTTCTACTGTAGATGCAACTGTAATAAAACTAAAAAAGATTTGTAGGCTAACGGTTGCTACAACACGTTATTATAAAGTTATGCTGACTGAAAGCTTTTACTGCTGATCATGAAGGATGTCTTTATCCACTTAAAATCGGCTTTTTACTTATAATATGAAATCAGAAGTTATAATTAGAATAACTAAAATGCAAAACACAACATTTGAAGGACTGATTTATTATGAACTCCTTGTTTTTGCATGGAAATTTGTCATCCGAATCGTATAGTGAAGTGAAGTGAAGTGAAGTGAAGTGTGGCCAAGTATGGTGTCCCATACTTGGAATTTGTGCTCTGCATTTAACCCATCCAAGTGAACACACACATACCGTGAACACACACCAGTGGGCAGCCATGCTGCGGCGCCCGGGGAGCAGTTGGGGGGAATGGTGCCTTGCTCAAGGGACTCACCTCAGTCGTGGTATTGAGGGTGGTGGAGAGTGCTGGTCATTCACTCCCCCCAGCCCCAATTCCCGCTGGTACCGAGTATCGAACCAGCAACCTTCGGATCACGAGTCCAACACTCTAACCACCAGGCCACGACTCCCCCCTATATTGTGCTCTGTTCCCCTTTAAGTAATTTATAACACTTTTAGTAAGTAAATAACAATGTAATACCTTGCTAATAACATAAAGGGAATTAACATTACCAAAACCCCCAATAAATTAATCTTGACGTCTGCTAAATAAAATACTCGTTTTAAGAAATAGAAACAATGCCTAATGGAAAAAAATAATTTATTAAAAAATACATTTATGTTTATTTATTTTATTGTTATAATATAATATTATAATAATACATATATTATTATAATACATTTGATAAATATTATACATTTATAAATAAAAGAAAATAAATTGGTGTACGTTAAGTAATTTATTTATATTATTTTATTAT
>CAIGQV010017386.1:36444245-36473103 GCA_903798115.1 Danio jaintianensis
AAATAAATTGGTGTACGTTAAGTAATTTATTTATATTATTTTATTATTATTATATAATATTATAATAATACATTTGATAAATATGATAAATTTATAAATAAAAGAAAATAAATTGGTGTACATTAAGTAATTTATTAATTTTATTTATATTATTTTATTATTATAATATAATATTATAATAATACATATATTATTATAATACATTTTATAAATAAAAGAAAATAAATTGGTGTACATTAAGTAATTTATTAATTTTATTTATATTATTTTATTATTATAATATATTTTACAAATATTATACATTTATAAATAAAAGAAACAGTGTAGAAACAGTACTCAGTCAAAATTAATCTAGAAGTCAGATTATTTATCAAAACACTTCTGTTTAATTATTAAAACAGTGGAATTTCATAAAGGAATAATTACAAATGTTTTATTTTATTTTCTAAAAATTGTGCAGAAAGAGTTTGCACTCAAACATTGGAATTAATATTGAAGAAGGAGAACTGAAATTTAATTGTCTTAGCAGTACATTAGCTATGAAATTAATGTAAAATAATTCAAAAAGCAGCATCAGCATTTTCAGCAGACTGAAAAGGTGGAGTGATTTCTGATGGTGAGCACGTGTCCACATGATGTGATCTGACCACTAGGGGGATTTTGTGCCGCTTTGACACCGTGGAACACAGAAGCTGAACTTTGATGCATTACAACAACACTTCAGCAGAAAAACACTGATCTAGGGCAGAGAGTGCTTTACACATTTATCGTTACGTGTAACACCACAAACCATCATTTAAAGGCAGTCCGAGGCTCTGCATGACAGAAATGTACACTGTACTAAGATATCTTTAGGTGGGACTTTATAAGAACTTCATCAATATTCCTGTAACATACATTATATAATACTTTATAGATCAATAGTTCATGGTATGGTCCTGTATATACAATTTAGTGAAGCTCTGTAAGCTGGTTGATGGAAAATATTTGTCTTGTTAACGTGGGACGTGTTTATTTATTTTGTGTAGATTTTGTGCAATTTTCGCATGTCCAGTTCAATTGCTAACATCAAAATATTTACTTTTCTTTTTAATGTGTATATTCTAAATAAAAATCACACACACACACACATATATATATATATATATAAATATACATATATATATATACACATACATACTGTAAATACATATACATAAGCACACACTAGTGATTAATAACCTGAACATTGTTTTGTTATTATATTACATAAAATAATTAATTACTAAAAATGTTATATTAAAGATAAATGAAAATCATTCATTATTATTTATTACTAAATTGTTAATTTAATACGTAAATAAATGTAACCGTAACAATGTGCATTTTAATAGTTTTGTTAAAGTAATTCATCTAAATATATTAATTTATTTAAAACCCACAAACAATTATAAAAGTGTAAAGTTCAGTGAACTTTTTAATATATTAATATTTAATATCATAACATTAAATATGGGGCAGCACACATGCGCTAAATGAGAATTGAATCAGCTAAATTGTCCGTAGGGGCGTCATGGTGGCGCAGTGGGTAGCACGTTCGCCTCACAGCAAGAAGGTCGCTGGTTCGAGCCTCGGCTGGGTCAGTTGGCGTTTCTGTGTGGAGTTTGCATGTTCTCCCCGTGTTCGCGTGGGTTTCCTCCGGGTGCTCCGGTTTCCCCCACAAGTCCAAAAACATGTGGTATAGGTGAATTGGGTAGTCTAAATTGTCCGTAGTGTATGTGTGTGAATGAGTGTGTGTGGATGTTTCCCAGTGATGGGTTGCAGCTGGAAGGGCATCCGCTGCGTAAAACATATGCTGGATAAGTTGGCGGTTCATTCCGCTGTGGCGACCCCGGATTAATAAAGGGACTAAGGTGAAAAGAAAATGAATGAATGAATGAAATTGTCCGTAGTGTATGTGAGTGTGTGCATGAGTGTGTGGGTGTTTCCCAGTGTTGGGTTGTGGCTGGAAGGGCATCCGCTGCGTAAAACATGTGCTGGATAAGTTGGTGGTTCATTCCGCTGTGGCGACCCCAGATTAATAAAGGGACTAAGCCAAAAAGAAAATGAATGAATGAACATTAAATATTTCACTGCTACAGTTTCTTAACAAAAGTCTCTTACTTGTTTTACTTACATTCATATAATTTTTGTAATATAGGACCATATGCTTTTACATAATAATAATAATGGCTGCATGGTGGCGCAGTGGGTAGCACGTTCGCCTTACAGCAAGAAGGTTGCTGGTTCGAGCCTCGCCTGGGTCAGTTGGCATTTCTGTGTGGAGTTTGCATGTTCTCCCGTGCTCGCATGAGTTTCCTCCGGGTGCTCCGGTTTCCCCCACAGTCCAAACACATGCGCTATAGGTGAATTGGGTAAGCTAAAATGTCCATAGTGTATGTGTGTGTGAATGAGTGTGTATGGATGTTTCCCAGTGATGGGTTGCAGCTGGAAGGGCATCCGCTGCGTAAAACATATGCTGGATAAGTTGGCGGTTCATTCCGCTGTGGCGACCCCTGATTAATAAAGGGACTAAGCCGAGAAGAAAATGAATGAATGAATAATATTATATATATATGACAATTATTAACAGTTTTTTTAAAATAATTTTATTTGCCTACATTTAATTACATCTAACGTTACATTTGTTTTGTTTGTCTATTTAAATATTTCTTAATATTTAACAGTATAGGGCGACGCGGTGGCGCAGTGGGTAGCACGATCGCCTCACAGCAAGAAGGTCGCTGGTTCGAGCCTCGGCTGGGTCAGTTGGCATTTCTGTGTGGAGTTTGCATGTTCTCCCCGTGTTCGCGTGGGTTTCCTCTGGGTGCTCCGGTTTCCCCCACAGTCCAAAGACATGCGGTATAGGTGAATTGGGTAAGCTAAAATTGTCCGTAGTGTATGTGTGTGAATGAGTGTGTATGGATGTTTCCCAGTGATGGGTTGCAGCTGGAAGGGCATCTGCTGCGTAAAACATATGCTGGATAAGTTGGCGGTTCATCCCGCTGTGGCGACCCCAGATTAATAAAGGGACTAAGCCGAAAAGAAAATGAATGAATGAATGAATTTAACAGTATAACTTAATATTTTTTATTTATTTAAAACCTTATTTTATACCTTTATACCTACACATGCATGTTGAGTAATAATAAATAATGTAATAATAATCACAGCGCATTTAGTTATATTCATTTAAAGTTTTTAATATATATATACAGACGTTTCTCTATTGCATAACTTGAACTTGGAATAGAGGAATTTGACCGCCTCTCTATCTCTGGATCACGTGACAGTCGTTACTCTCATGCCCGTTTCGGTTGCTAGGGGGAGAGAGACGGTCCATGGCAACGCTTTACTCCAACTCCACACCGAGAGGGAGAGAGAGAGAGAGAGAGAGAGAGACTTATTTGATCACACAACCTTGGATAGAAACACAGAAATCGAGTCGAGCGCTCCTGGAAACTTTACACTAACATCCCAGAGGATTTTAGCCTGCTTTAGGACCCCGCGAACCGGAGCTTCAGTTTGGCATCATCGGTTTAGTTCACATTGCCGCCGGCCAGGTCACAGCGAGACCGGGATCCACAGACCGGGCGGCCGGAAAAGAGCTGCGTGTGCCGGCAGAGAGACGCTCCACAGCGGCGTCAAAACTGAAACCGCGCTGTCAAAGTTTTCTGACTGTAATGTGAGTCCATTAATGCTTTCAAGTAACAGTATACTTTCAAATTAATAAATAAATAACGTGACTAGCATGCAAAGTGTTTGCAGCTACTTCAACACTCTTATATTAGATTAGACTAGCAAACTGTATTAATCCCTGTGAGCGAAAACTTGTTTGCAAATAATACAAATAAATTATACACGAAATTATTAGACCACATCACAGTCCAACATCACTCTATTTGCTACTGCACATTACAAACAAAGCAAATGAGTTTAGTTATATTACAGAGACAAAATTAAGCTTAATTCCTGTCACAGTTATACTTATTTGTACAACTACTATAACTATAACTACTATTACTATTACTACTACTACTACTATCATTATCATAATTTGTTTTCTAGAATATAATCTTAATAATATAAAGACACAAACACTCAGGATGTCTCCGTGCTGGTCTCGCCGCCGTGTTTGCTGACATTGGTGCTTGTTGTACTGGGACTGAGGGGAAGCCGCCTGTAGTCAGAGCACCATGTGTCGCTGTGCTGGCTCTGTCACTGCCGGGTCAATCCTACTGAGTGAAACTGACACGGGGAGGGGGGGCCTGCCCCACAGACCGCCTCACCCGCTCACCCCGTCCTGAAACACACTCTCTTGATACACACACGAACAAACGCCGGGGCGAGCCGGCCGAGGGCATGGGCAACTCGTCCCGAAAAGAGGCAGAGGACGAAGGAGGAGGAGGAGAGGAAAAGGAAAAAAAGGTTAAAGAGGAGGGAGATGAAGAGGAAGAGAAAGAGGAAGAAGAGGAGGTTATTGAAGATGAAGAGCTTCCCCTTGGGGTCGACGACCTCTTAGCGAGTGGAGATCCAGTATTGGATTTGACCTACTACAAATTCCGTCGAATTCCTCGCCAAGTGCTCGATCTGCAGTATCTGGAGAAGCTCTATATGTGTGGGAATCGTCTCCGCGATGTCCCCAAGGGTATCACGCGGCTGCAGGGTTTGCGCACGCTTGCTCTTGACTTTAATAAGCTTGATGACGTTCCTCTCTCAGTGTGCCAGCTGACCAACCTCACCTGTCTTTACCTGGGAAGCAACCGACTGATGAGTCTCCCTCCAGAACTGGGAAATCTGCAAAGCTTGCGCTGCCTTTGGGTGGAAAGCAACTTTTTTCAGCGGTTCCCCAAGCAGCTGTACGACCTTCCCAATTTGCGCTCTCTACAAATTGGGGACAACCGCCTGCGCACCCTTCCTTCGGATCTATGCCGCATGGAGTCCCTCCGAGGACTTTGGCTTTACGGAAATCGATTTCAGGAGTTTCCGCGAGTGCTCCTCAAGATGGAGCATTTGGAGATTCTGGACATGGATCGCAATCGGATATCAGAGTTCCCGAACTTGCATCATCTTCCAGCATTACGACTTTTCTCCTACGACCACAACCCTGTGAAGGAGCCGCCACGTGTAGGGGAGGAGGTGTTAATTGTTGGGGAGGGAGCCGAGGAGGTTTTACAGGCTAGAGAAAGAAAGAAAGAAGCAAAAGAACGTGCGGAGAAGGAGGCAGAGGAGGCGGCGGCTGCTGCGGCAGCGGCTGCTAATCCAGTAATTCACGGAATACTCAAGAAACTCCGAATGAACTCCGCCCTCAATTTGGCTGCTGCTAAGGAGAAAGAAATGGAGTCAACAGGGGACGAGGATGGACTACAAAATAACGATGAAGGGGCGGAGTCTGACAAACAAGGTGTGACATTTGATGATGCGGGGCTTGAGTATGATGAAGGAGGTGGTGGTTTGGAATATGAAAGGGAGGAGTTTGTTTGTGAGGGGGAGGGGTATGAAGGGTACGAGGAGGCGGAGCTAGAGTATGAGAGAGCCGAAATGGACTATGAATACGAAGGAGAGGAGCAAGAACAGCCTTGATACTTGCACCTGTTCTATGGGTCATCATCATAATCTACTTATTAAAGCAAAAGTGTATTCTTAATGTAAACAGAATTGCAGTTTATTTCAGCGATCAATAGGTTTTTATCCACAATTATGTGGTGCAGACAATACAATTACATGTTGGAAGTGTTACTGCAAGGGTTGCTGGTTCAATCCCACAGATGAGCTGGAGAGTATATATATATAAGAGTATAAAAATCCCTGTAAATGGCACTTATGTAAGCACTTATTTAAATAACCCGTAAAGACACTCATGGAGTAACGAAAGTGATTGGAATTTGCTTTAATAAAATGCATTTGCATTAGAAATTAATTGATTGGAATGTAGAAGAGGTTGAATTTGCACAGAATAGTTCTCCCAATAATCATGCACTTACCCTCATGGTGTTCAAAACGTATCACTTTCTCTCTTCTGTGAAACACAAAAGTAAACATTTTGTCCATGTTATGAAAGTCAAGGGGGTCCAAAATACATTGGTGCACTGAGATTTTCATTCTACAGACAAATAACAATCACTGAGACATTTTAAAAACACCTTTGCAAAACCAAATAATAAAATAATACAGGTGAATTTATTTATTTTGGGGCGGGAGGGTGAACGATCCCTTTAATGCACAGTAAACTGTGCCTCTCAGTTTGGCAGTGTATCTGCAATATGTATACAGTACAATCACTCAAAACACAATGAATTGACTTTCGCAAGAACAAGCCAGTGTTGCTATTATTAGCTGTTGGCTGGACTATTGCTGAAATACTCAAACAGACTCGCTTCAGTAATTACAGGGTTTGATTAATTTTAAAACTTGTCATTTGTAAAAAAGAAAAGTCAACTGTGAAGACCTGTGAAACTGCACAATTTTTTCATGCATCAAAATGACATTATTGTGTGCTGTGTATTTCTAATTAAGAGCAGGGCTCGGACTTTTTTGTTTGCGAGTGTGTAAGTGTGTCTGGAACTTTACCCTGACATGAGTGTACTGTTTATAAGAAACTTGATACTGCAATTGCAGCGATGTGTGTTGGTGAAACCAAATATTCTCTTATTAAATAACCAATGAGTTTGCCAAACACGTTTCAATGATTCATGCCAGACTTAGAAGATCTGATACTGGTTTGTGACCGAGGCTCGAATCTTTCAGTCTTTTTTTATATGACATATTCTCAATATCCAAACTATATTTCCATTTTTCAGCCTTAGGAAAAATCTATGCGCCCACACTAAACTTTCACAAAAATGCATATTACGTTTCATAATTTAGTGAGTTTCCACTGACATGATTTGAGACAGATGGGAAGAGCTAGCCAAGTAAGCACTAATATTAGTAAAAGTTGTCTTTGGTCTTGATGTGCGACAGTCAGAGAAGGAGGCGTGCGGACAGAAGGGAAACATCAGGGAGAGAATAGTAGTGGGTGTGCGCTCCATAAAAGGCCCGAGCAGTTAGTCAATGATGTTTTGGGAGAAAGACTGAGACAGAGAGCAGCGCTTCATGTGTGAATTATGAAGTCCCGGAACAAAGACTGTAACTAATCCAGCAGGTTTGTGGGTTGGGTGATGGAAGAAAATTTGAAATAGTGCATGCAACACTCAATTAACACTGCAAGTGAGCTGTGTGATAATGAAAAACAAATGACATTACTTAAACCAGAATCAAAGAAGGGGTCTGTAGTATATAACGTTCAGACGGCTTCATCAATAATGTTTTTTATTGCTTGGTCTTTTTTTGCTGCTTCTGAAATGTTTATCTTATTCATTTTCCCCATAAGGGTGTTTAAAAAAAACATTTGTTAAATTGTAGCCAGCTATGAGGACAATCGTGACCAGTGTTGGGGGTACTGCATTACAAGTAACGCGAGTTACGTATTAATATTACTGTTCTAAGTAACGATTAAAGAAATGCATTACTTTAAAAAGAAAGCAATAATATTTGAGTTACTTTTTAATTTAATTAATTAGCTTTAAAAAATTAATTTGCTTAATTAAGATTAACGTATATGCACACTCACTGAGAGAATGTACTCCCCGTGGGAACAGACAGAAATGAAGATGTCAGAGCCTTACATTTCTGCGATGGAAGTTTTCTCATCATTTTGAACACATGGAAGAAAAGGAAAAGGGGATTATAGTCTCAATGGACAGTGATTTTACTTCACCAATAAGACAAAAAGTACAAAAGAAGCAAACGCATTGCTTTAAACTTTCATTAATCTGTATATACGGCGTGTGTAGCTCTGGGCTCAGGAAGTTCTTAGAAGATAAAATTATCCTAAATGATTATTTTTTGATGTGTTTTTTTTTTTTTAAGTAAATGAAGGTTAAACAGTGCATTGTTTATTGCAGAACTCCTCTATATACAAAAAACAACAACAAAAAAACACCTGAAAGAGATCAAGCCTCAGCCAGGTAAGAAAAAGTAACGCAAATGTAACTTAAAAAGTAACGCAACGCATTGCTTACCATAAAAAGTAACTAAGTAATGCAACTAGTTCCTTTTTTGGGGAGCAACTCAATATTGTAATGCATTACTTTTAAAAGTAACTTTCCCCAACGCTGATCGTGACATTACAAACTTTGATTCAAAGCAAAGAAGTATATGAAAACCAGACAAAGCTACAAGTCTGTGTATTTAACAGATTTAATGAAGAAAATAATCACAATCTAATTACAAGCCAAAATTTTAAGTGGAACAAAAACATGATCAGTCATTTTTTAAAATCAAATGGAGAAAATTCATGTTTTCTTATGGAGAAAATTTATGTTATTTTTAGTTGGCCACAACTTGACAACAACTTTAAAATGATTTATTTATTATTACTGACTAGATTGACACTTATTTGACAATAACCATTAGCCAATAACCATTAGGAATCATTAGTATTTTTGACTCATTGAAAAATAACCCTTCCTGTAACGTGGATTATTGTATGGTTGCAGAAATAACCATTTGGAAACACTATTTGGGTACTTTCAAAAATAAACTTCCTGGCAAAGTTATTTTAAGATTCTCAAAAGAAGAAGTCAAAAAACTAAACAGAAATCAAATAATGTTAGAGGAATGTTCTGTATTACTGGAATATTAGATGGTCTGAGGGTAAATAAATTAACAATAAATGTTTCATTTTCCAATTAACAGTCCATTTAAGCTGTACGAAAAAAAAAAAAAGTATTTACATAAAGACTAGAATATGTTTTTTCTACCCACTATACTGTAAATCTAAAGCCTATCTAAGCTTTTAAGTGATGACTGGAGTTACTTCTGGAACCCAGCTATTATGCTTTACTGCATCGATGGTTAAAAGTTTTCATTAATTCATTTATTTTCCTTCAGCTTAGTCCACTATTCATCAGGGGTCGCCACAGCAGAATGCCAACTTATCCAGCGGATGTTTTACACAGCGGATGCCCTTCCAGCTGCAACCCAGTACTGGGAAACACCCATACACACTCATTCACACACATACACTATGGCCAATTTAGTTTATTCAATTCACCTATAGCGCTTGTGTTTGGACTTGTGGAGGAAACTGGAGAACCTGGAGGAAACCCACGCCAACATGGGGAGAACATGCAAACTCCACTGGCCCAGGGACTCAAACCAGTGACCTTCTTGCAGTGAGGTGACAGTGCTAACCACTGAGCCACCGTGCCGCCCCTGGTTAAAACTTTTAAAATCTACAAATGCTTTCCAGAAGTTTCTTTATAGTTGGAAAAGATTCTTCAGATTATTGAACTATTTTTCACACTAAGACAAAAAGGATTCTCCTTTTGCAAGTGTATAGGCCATTTTCTGATCATTTGCAGCATGATATATAATTCCTATTCACATTCAAGTCAAGCATTTTCCAAAAAAACACTGTGCTCCAAAATGAAAATGAAGAAATAAATGTTATACAGAGGTCATCTGGCGAAATCGCGGACCTCCAATTTGCATGTTCCTAATTTGTTCATTTTTTCCCCCCTCCGATATCGGTCTCATATTTACCTACTTTCCTATTCCAGTCACATCTGCCAGCTCTTTTATTCTAGTCAAGAAGTGTGTTTTCATTGCCCTTTCCTCCTCCTTCCTCTTTTCTTCCTTCATCCATCATTGCGCTGTTTAAACTCTCTCTCCATCTCCTGTCGCTTCTCATCTCCCCCTGAAAGAGTGTCAAATCCCATCTGTTAAAATATTTACGTAACACTATGAGTCTGTCATTACTGCTGCCGTGAATTTGAAACAAGTGTTTTGGCACAACCTGTGACAGGAAGTGGAGAAAAGTGTGATCCCCACGCCAGAGTCAACACAACCAATCAGCCCAGGTGTCTTTAAAGGAACGCTCCACTTTTTGGGGAGAAATAGGCTCATTTTACAACTTCTCTAGAGTTAAACCAGTTTTTACCAGTTTGAGTTTATCCATTCAACTGATTTCACATTCTGGAGGGAGCACTTTTAGCTTAGCATAGATAATTGAATCGGATTAAACCATTATCATTCAATTTCATTTTGCTTTGGCTTACTTCCTTTGGCTTTGGCTTATTGTATGAATTATATTTTGTAAATGTATTATTTTGATGTTTTCAAATTCTTCAAAACATCTCCTTTTGTGTTCAATAGAAATAAAAAAAGTAATTCATAAAGGTTTAGAACCACTTTAAATGTGAACTTCTGGTTGAACTATACATTTTAAGTCTTGACGCAAGTCTACAGGCTTCTATTGACAACATAAAGTCTCATTTTTTTGATTTTGTAACAATAAAAATGCCATTAATGCTTAACATTTCTTACATAGCCCCTTTAACAAGTGATTTACTGTAACAATGCAATGCTTACGTTATATTTCCTGATTAAAACACATCTAAAAATATCTGATATCTCATAAGACTTGATTTCTCATCAAATGACATCTTTAAAAGCATAAGTCCGTCTCTTGAGGTTTTGGCGTAGCTAGCCGTGGATCCTCAGACGCCAAGTATCAAGTATCCACGGAGTGGCTGAGCACTCTGACACAGTCCAGGCCTGAGGAGGAGAACATTGTCTCTGTTCTTAATCATTTAGCGGCTCGCGGCGAGTTTACGTTAACGCCATTCTCCCAAGGTCAGCTGCATAGCAAGCTGTGAACGAGCACTTGACTGCTTTCGACAGTGCTCGAAACTTCATAGCCTTGTTACAGGCGCTCACTGTAATATCTCCGTCACTGCCAGATCTCAGCACAAGTCATCTGGTGGCTGAAATGTAATCCGAGCCATTGTGACAGAGTGTCAGCGCGAGAGGAGGGGACATCATGGCCAAGTGCGTATGATTTCGCTCATAAGTAGGGCATGTTTGCATGTTGCATATGCCAGTTGGTTGGTTTTGGTTTAATTGCAAGACTAGAAAACAGCTTTGTTTGTTGTTTTGAATGGTTGCTATGGTGTTGCTATATGCAGGGCCGGCCCTGTACATTTAGGGGCCCTACCTTGCTCTAAATCAGAGATGCCCAAAGTTGGCCCATTGTAAGCTTGGATTTGGCCCACCATCCTGTCTGAGAGGAGAGTGAGAATGATGGAGAGGGTTGGGGCGAATGCCTTTAACACAGAGATCATCATTTCTAATTTGACACAACCTTTTTTTTTACGTAACCTCTTTTGTTTTATTGCTGAGCTACAAAAAAGCAAGCTGAAATTAAATGCTTCAATTAAATGTAAATGAATCCGATTTTTTAAAATGTAAATACTGTCACTCGACGGAGAGAGGACTATGCGGAAGACATCAGTGAGCAAATCAAGGCAAAAAAGTGTAATTCTGTTATGAATGAGATTGTTTTGTTTTTACTGTAATAAGTTCATTATAAAATGTAAAAAATACTGTATTGGTTATTATAACGCAATGTTTTCTAGTCATTTTTAAATATTATTAAATAAATTAGGAAATTACCCATGGCAACTATATTTACCTTCGGCCCACTAGCCTCAATCAAGTTTGGTTTTTGGCCCTTCATAAGAAAAAATTTGGGCATCCCTGCTCTAAATAGTGGAGTATTGCCACTGCAAACCGTCCCACAATGACTTTATTGCTTATTAAATACAATCAATGAAACAGAAAAGTAAAGCCTGATTTCTTCTACTTAATAACTGTCTGAATGACTTGGATATTTTAAAACAGCACTATTTTTGTCAACTTCCAGCTTCAAAAATGAAGAATTAAACTATCTTTAATAAAGGGACCAGTGATTCCTACTTTGCGTCCTTCTGGAGCGTAGTCTTTAACATCATCATTAGCACTTAAAAGCGATGCTAAAAATGATTTTGTGCTCGTCTCTTCTCGCCGTCATTTTCCCCTCAGTTTTTCTACGCCTGAAGAATAGCGTTAGATTTATTTCATTTTCGCGGTCCAATTTCCAAAATAAATCTGGTATATACAGTATAATGAGGCCAGCAATGAAGCAAAGGCCATGGCTGTGCTTGTGCACGGATTCGCGTTATTGTGGTACCGGTCGGTCTCGCAGGTTACCTGGGAAGAACAAACTTGAACCGCGAGAACACAGAACGCATATGAGAAATGAGATGCTGCGAGCTTCCTGTTGATCACATGATCTTCACACGAAAACAATTTCAACTTTAATAAAATTATGATTTTTTTCTTCTCAGTGAAAACGTATAAATATTTAAGTACTAAAACACTGTCAATGAAGATAATTTGTAAAATGCAAATAAAAACGATTTCAGCAAGGAAACGGCTCACACCACTTGCGGGTTGTGGCGGCGGGGCCCTAAGCAGCCACTTAGTTCGCTTATAGGGAAGGCCGGCTCTGGCTATATGGTTGTTAGTGTGTTACTAGGGTGTTGAGTGCAAATCTGAGTGCACATTACTAATAAATGGTGTGGCAAATCTCAAATAGTGTTTAATACTTATGTTTGAAGTTTGTGTGAAATCTAAATTTACGACGTTTATTTTGCTAGCGCACATTGTTTTTCTTTAGGTGAATAATTAAAGGTGCAGTAGATGATTGTCTTCAGAAATTTTTTTTGTTGTGCTGGTTGAACGTCTCTTCACATTCCAATAGTAATGATTAAAGTAAATGATCTAAATGTATTTATATGTATTTTTATATTCTGGGTAAAGCATAAGACTAAAAAATGTTTATACAATTGAAATATGTCGGGCCGAATGTAATAAAAATGTAGATTTGTACATCTGCGCACCCCTGTTCACGCAGACAGATACGCCGTTTGCGCATGCGTTCACGTGCACATGAGAGAGTGACTGCAGTAAAAACAAATGCTCAATCATTTTTTAAAAATCCTGAAACAATATTGGAGTTACTTTTGCACGCTGGAGGAAGAATGACACCATGGCTGAAGTATTTCTTTTAGACAGGTAATGTTCTGTTTTAAAACTACTTTAGTCACGCAAAGCTGATGTAGATTTTGTTGTTTAACGAATGGGTTATATGCACGAAAGTGTTGTTCAGCCACTGAAATCTTCCGATGAAAGATTGATGTGACTATTTTCAATTTCATAAGGGACCATTCACAGCATCGATAATGTAGATTTTTATTTAGTTAAATAACAAAACATAAGTAAATAGCACTATCTTGCCTAGCCTCCTTTACTGAGCTGAACTTGGTTTTATATTCAGATTGGCCCATTTTTGAACAATAACAACCTGTGACCCGCTCCCTATATTGTTTACAAGGCAACTTTGAATATTCTGTCTGAAATAGCATGCAAGTATGGCTTAGTAATGGCCCGCCGGCCAAGCATAGTCGCTTTAGGACAAAGTGCGTGAGAGAGAGAGACCAGTGATCCTTTCATGCATGAAATATTGCACATTATGAGAAGTTTTGCTTGCTACACAACTGAAAACGTGCCAGATATAAAACGTTGGCACAACGAAAAGTTTTTCGTTCAGAATTATAGTATTATAAAGTACTGTAAAGTTTTCTAACTGGCGAATGACATGATCTAGTGGGTTGTCAACTGTCATCTTTACGGTGCGCGTTCGTGATTTTAGGAGGGCTTTGGACGGCAGGGGAGGGACTGTGTTTTCAAAGCTATTATGCTAACAGTTAGCATTTTGGCAGATCACCTACTGCACCTTTAATCCATGCAAGTTAATTCACTGAAAAAAAAGGTTTGTTTTGGTAATCTTCAATCAAAGTCTGAGCATTTGCTTCTGCGTTTGTATTGGCGGTCCTTCTGTATTGATGTAAATTTGATGGCTTCAGCCACAATATTATTAGCCACGCCCCTCCTACCATTAGTTTGCTATGTGAGAATGATCCACAAAAATAAAGCCCTGCCCCCTACTCAATATTCAGTTTCAGTTGGAAGTACATCAACATAATAAAATAAAAGTCAGCAACTTCCGGTCCACTCAGACTTTAAGGATTTGCTCATAGTATTGAAATTGAGCAATAACAATAGTGGCACTTTGCTAAATAGCGACCGTCAAACCACTTCTACGCAACCACTTTTTAATGTTAACTTCTTTCCATCAATCCTTATTCTGTCTTTGTCATAAGGATTATTAAGGATAATGAATGATCTGCCTGTGTGGGAGAGTAAACATTGGCCCAGAGATGAGAGAGAAGCTTACACACACACATACATACACACACACACACATACAAACCAACCTGAGCAAGCACCATAACTGTGCCCATATGCTAGCCAGCTGAGCTTTCAGTTGGTGCCGCTCCTCTCTTGGCATGGCTAGTGGCTTGTGTACATAAGTCGTGCATACGTGTGTTGATCTGTTTATGCATTGAAATATGTGACTACCTCTCACTACTCAATCTGTTGACAAGGTTAATGTTATATGATATGTTTAAGCAACAATTCCTGGCCTTATATCCATAATTCTAAGTTGCTAATTAGCATTTAGGCCACTTGTTGAGAAATTTATTGCTGATTTTAATACTGCCAATGAATTGTATAACCATTGTGTATCCAATTGGAATTTTTACATTTTGAAATGTCTCCATCTTGAGTTTTTTTACTATGGGGTTGCTAAAGTGTTCTGCATTTTTTTTTTATCCATTTTGTCAAATTCCAGAAAAAAAGATTGCTAAAATAATCTCCTTGCCACTTAAAGCTTAGTGATAAGGGTTTGTTCAAATCACTAAGTATGATTAACAGTTTTAGTGATGCTTAGTTTACACCTCGAATCAATGTAGTTTTGCGTGAAAATGTCAAATAGAAAGGATCAGGCTAAATTGGACAGTATTGCATTTAAATCAATAATTGGGGTTTATTGTGAAGCCAGGACTTTATATCCACTAAGATTAAACCTGTGTGAAAAAGACAAATAGGGAATTAATTATATGTGTTCAGGTGACATTAGTGAGAGATCTACAATATATGCGTTTATTTGTATACCTATCTCTGTCGCGTCCACTGTACCCACTCTTTCTGTGTTTCTGTATGCCTCCTCTCATCCAGTCTGATCTTTGCTGCTCCGTTAATGATTTGTTATAAAACCTGCAATAAATATAAATATCAAAATCATATTTTTTCCACTGAAGCAACCAATCAGAACCCATTCATTCACCCAGCAACCAATCAGAACCCACTCATTCACCCAGCAACCAAATAGAACACACTCATCCCCCAGCAACAAATCATAGCACACTCACATCCACAGCAACCACTTAGAACACACTTATCCACCCAGCAATCAGTCAGAACTCAATCAACCCCTAGCAACCAATCAGAACACACTCATCCATCCAGCGACCAATCAGAACACACTCATTCCATTACCAACCAATCAGAACACACTCATCCATCCAGCAACCAGTTAGAACTCAATCAACCCCCAGCAACCAATCAGAACACAGTCATCCATTAAAACAACCAGTCAGAACTCAATCAACCTTCAGCAACCAATCAGAACACATTCATCCATGCAGCAACCAGTTAGAACCAATGAGAACACACTAAAACAACATAAAGCAACCAATTAGAACACACTCATCCACCCAGCAACCAATAAGAACACACTCATCTCAACAGCAACAAATTAGAACTCACTCAGTCAGAACTCAATCAACCACCAGCAACCAATCAGAACACAGTCATCCATTAAAACAACCAATTAGAACACACTCATCCACCTAGCAACCAATCAGAACACACTAATCTCCACAGCAACCAATCAGAACCCACTCAGTCAGAACTCAATCAACCCCCAGCAACTAATCAGAACACACTCATCCATCCAGCAACCAGTTAGAACTCAGTCAACCCCTTACCAACCAATCAGAGCACACTCAACTGCCAGCAACCAATCAGAACACATTCAACCACCCAGCAACCAATCACAGAACACTGATCCCCCAGGTTTAGAAAATTTTTTTCACTGTGTCATGCAGAAGTTGCCAGTGGGCGCAACCAGTCAGTTTAAATAAATGAGCAATCAGTTTTGTCAGACAAGTAGCCCAGGAACCCACAGAGAGACAGACGTGACTCACTTGCTTTGGTAGTGTGTGAGGAAGTGTTGCGGGTCGGCTGGTGTTTGTGAGAGTCTGGTGATGTTGGGGGCGTTCAGGACGAATCCTGATGAGCCCTGTAGAATTTAGAACAGCCATTACACAAGACCAATCCACAAAACACTCTTAAAGCAGCAGCAAAACCAAAACATATCAGATTTCCAATCATCTTCCGAGTGGATGACTGTTCGAAAGTGTTGTCGAGGTGAGACGTGTTACTTTTGAGGGCTTTTGTGACATTAATGAAATCTGGCACAAAACAGATTGTCTTCTAAAGAGCTTTTTTCTGGAGAGGAGAGTATATTGTGCTAGGTTTTTCTTTTACTTGTAGCAGAAATTAAAAGACAGTGAGTACATTTACATGGATACCAATAATCCGATTTTAATTCAATTCAATTCATGTTTATTTATATAGCGCTTTTCACAATGTAGATTGTGTCAAAGCAGCTGGACATAGTTCTAGTAAAGTCCAGATTTCAGAGTTGAAGTTCAGTTTAGTTTAGTTCAGCGTGGTTTAAATTTCACTGCTGAAAGTTCAAACACCGCAGAGCAAATCCACCGAAGCACAGCTCCACAAGTCCCGATCCGAGCAAGCCAGCGGCGACAGTGGCGAGGAAAAAAAACTTCACTAATTGACGAAGTGAAGGGGAAAAAAAACCTCAAGAGAAACCAGGCTCTGTTGGGCACGACTGATTAAGACAATACGATTAAGACGATTAATACTCTGATTAAGTCGACCATGTAAACAAAGATTTTTGATTACCTTAATCCGACTAAAGTCATAATCGGACTAAACAGAAATCGGATTAAGACATATGGAGTATGCCTAATTTAGTCGCATTATTGAAGTGCAGTACAGACATGTTAACACCGCAATACAACTATTACCATCGTGTAGGATTTTCGCCGTATTCCCAAAGTCCCTTTAAGGCAAGTCATTTCACTCGGCAGCCATCTTTGAAATGCCTCTCGGGCAGTATGCTCGGGCATTCTGTCTGAATGGGAAAACATCAAATTCTCCAAAAACGTTTCCCTAGCTTACGATTACGTTACATATTTGGAATCACCAATAAAACGAAACAACACCTGTCTCATAAGTTTCGTTTCTAAATGTCCGAATCAAACAAAATCGGCATATTTTCAAGTTGCCCAAGCTAATGCGCATGTGCACTCGAAAGAAAATAGATCACGACACCGACCTCATTTATGGCCGTTCTACACATTATCATCCTCTGGATAATGATCGTCTGATCGCGCTGATTTTCAGAAGTAATTCACAACTTGGTGTTGATGGCGAATCTCCTCCAGAAATGAAAGTGACTCTTTGTTTACAAGTCTGTGGGTGTTTGAGTAGTTGCTGTCATGTGATGTGCATTTGACAGGACGGACTGTACCTCGCTTTCGTTTCATAGAGATTACAAAACCAAAAAAACTTTTGTTTTCAAGTGTACTTGGTTCATTTAAAAGCACAGATTTCAAGCTTTATGTGGATATATTTCTTATGTCTGTGAAGGAAGTCAGTGTGTTTGTTGACCACCAAACTGTCGTAAAAGCACACGTCTGGTCCGAGCTTTTCCCCTGGAGAAACGTCAGTCTATAGCGATCGCTGATTGGCTCCTGTACTAGAAGGCGGGGCTTCATTCGCCATATTGACCGTTACACTTTTCCCCATTCAAAACTATACAAGTGACACGTCTTGTGTATTCTATAGTCTTTGGTATTCCATACCATACGGCTATTTGACACTATTCTCTGCACCTACCAAGTCAGTAAAGGACCACAGACACCTGCATCGCGAAATGCAGTTTTTTTTTTCCCCATTCAGGGTACGGTATCAAATACTATTAAAACAACACTCTCCCACCAGTCCTTACTTCATACTCACATCCAACACCTCAGTTTATCATGCATGAACTGAATGAAAGTGAAAGTGCCAAACTGCAGTTAACGTCGAAAAATAAAAAATGAAACACAGGAAATTACATGAAACTCTGGAGGAAACGTGGATAGTGCGGTGATGCAACGACGTTAATCAATCTATGTGCTATATCATGTAAAACGGGATCATGAAAGGAACATTCAAAAAGCAGCTGATGTAAACACCTTAATCATATTATTGTCTTATTCAGATTAAGGCAAATAATTTGATTACTGATGTCCATGTAAACGTAGTCAGTGTTAAAGAGCACACAACACCATTTGCAGATTTACATCACCCTCAAGTCATTCCAGACCTACAGTAGTTGACTTTTGTTTCGTTATGATTTAATTTGTCTAGTGGCTGTCAAGCTCCCAAACAGTATTATTATGTGCACTTTCCAGTTTTCTCCATGACATTTCCAGTCATTCAAACTAAACAAAATTAGAAAGTTTATACACAGAACTTTCCAAAAATCCAAACGTTTGGAGATTTCCTTTCATTTATTTTCCATTACTGTGTTTTATATTTAAAGTCATTTAGAGGCATGATCTAGGCATGATCTAATATGTGAAATTTACAGCATGCTCGGATATAGATTTAAAGTTGTGAAGGATTGAAAACAATGGTGAGTAAATGGATGATACACTTGACATTTCTTGGGTGATTCCTTTTAAGGCTCCGTATATTACGTGTAATTCATTGAAATGTAGCAAATTAGTCAAATAAATGCACTATTTACAGTCTGTATTGACAAAATATATTTACCACAGGCCCAATGGACAATGTAGCTACGTTTGGTCTGGTCTTCTGTCGGTTGTCCTGACTTATGCCATATTGCAAAGAGGCCTGTGGATAGACAAAAAAAAAGTGTGTTCATGCAGGCTCAGATGTTAAAATGTATATATTTATTGGCATCATTATAGCTACAATCATTGGTGTAAACAAACCTTTAGCCTATTAACTTTTATGTACAGTGTCAATACATGTATTTTATAGGTAAATGATTAAATTTACATGGATAAAATAATATGTATAAAATTATTTGTTTAAAATCTAGATTCATAGAAGACATGAATACATTTAAATGCATCCAAACAATTATTATGCGATTACTGTTTTATATATAAAGTTTTGAGAATAAAATGGTAAATAATTTTAATGACTTATATTATATTTTAAAAAGTGGCGGCACGGTGGCTCAGTGGTTAGCACTGTCGCCTCACAGCAAGAAGGTCGCTGGTTCGAGTCCTGGCTGGGCCAGTTGGCATTTCTGTGTGGAGTTTACATGTTCTCCCCATGTTGGCGTGGGTTTCCTCCGGGTGCTCTGGTTTCCCCCACAGTCCAAACACATGCGCTATAGGTGAATTGAATGAACTAAATTGGCCGTAGTGTATGAGTGTGTGTGAATGAGTGTGTATGGGTGTTTCCCAGTACTGGGTTGCGGCTGGAAGGGCATCCGCTGCGTAAAACGTATGCTGGAATAGCTGGCGGTTCATTCCGCTGTGGCGACCCCTGATAAATTAGAGACTAAGCCGAAGAAAAATGAATGAATGTATACTTAAAAAAAATTAACTAAACCACCACAAGGTGGCGTCTTTGTCACTGAATCATTAATTCAATTGTTTCGTTCAAATTATTGATTCATTGAGGAATGAAGTAAGTGACTATTGTTAAGAATGCTCTGTTGAATGACTGACTCAATTAATCAGACCAAAAAAACAAAGATTAGTCAGAGAACTCACAAAAAAAGAGGGATATATTAGGTACTCACTGAACTGGTCAAAGACCTCTCTGTGTCTCTTGTAAATCCAGTTTCATGATTTGAACGGGAGGCAAGCTTTGGGAATGCTTCCCTACCCTAATACACACACGCACACACACGCACACGCACACACACATTAAATAGGCTGCAAACTTCATCCAGCTGAAGCACACTATAAAAATCTCATGAATGTGGCGATGTTGATGGACAGCGTAATAGCAGAGAATGAGAGAAACAGAAAGACCACCTGTAGAAAAGATCCAGCCAGGAAGTCAGTCCTCGTCACACTTTCCTGTGTCCTACAAGCGTCGTCCTGACAACCAACATCACCCAATCAGAGCACAGAATCAGCATAACATCGGCAAAAGCACCTGATTATATAAAACTCTGAGAAATAAAAGTTAAAGTGGTCATGAAGTTCCTTTAATATACAGTAGTCAACATTTGATGTGGATCTAAAAAAAATTCTACAGACAAGAATGTGTGTTGTTCAATAGTTTTAGGACAACTTTGATGAAAAGTTTTGATCCACTTCAATTGTTGACTACTGTATGTGTACTGTTCTCTGAGGTAAACTCATAAAGGTCTGAAAAAAGTGAAGGATGAGTAAATGAAGACAGAATTGTAATTTTTGGGTGAACTATCCTTTTAAGAATTACGGATCAGTGCAGTTTAAAATGTTTTGGCAATGGCTTTAGCAACGAACTGGTAAAACATACTGTGTTGACGTATTTAGGAAGGAAGGTGTTCAATTGTAGATTGGCTCCTTCAGTGTATCCGCTGTCTTCTATGGGCCCAATTAAAACACGCTGATCTGAAGCACCTACAGTAGAAAGCAACATCAAAACTTTAAATCTACAAAGTTCCCTACCAAGTTAAAGGGATAGTTCACCCAAAAATGAGAATTTACTGACTCTCAAATGAATTCAAACCTTGAGTTTCCTTCTTCTGTTAAACACAAAAGAAGATATTTAGAGAATATGTTAGAACCCAGCAATAATTTCACTTCCATAGTAGTAAAAATAAATACTATGTAAGTCAATGGTTACAGGTTTCCAACATTTTTCAAAATATCTTCTTTTGTGTTCAACAGCAGTAAAAAATTCAGACAGGTTTGCCACATGGATTGTGACAGGATTGTCAATTTTGGGTGAACTATCCCTGTTAACCAATATTCTAAACCCACACTACTTACCCACAATTCTGGGGCTGTGAGGAATGTAAGTGCCTTTATATTCAGTCTGACAGGACGCTGTTCTCTAAGAGACAGAGAGAGTTAGAAAAAAAAATGAGGCAGGGTGAAGTGACATGGCACAGTGCCCTTGAAAACCTGCTGCGTTTCTATGTGTGTGTCTTTGGCACTCACAGGTCTTGGCTGAGATTGTAGCTGCAAATATCCGCTCTCTCTGCGTCTGGACCCCGAGCAGGCCAAAGGCTCTGTCCCGTCAGGCTGAACCAGACGCTGGTAATGGCGCTTCGACTGAGACTTGAAACTGTCCAACAATGAGAAACTAAACAAAAAAAACACAAGTATATGTGTCTAGAATGATTAAGTAAGGTGCTGAAAGGTTTTGGAGGTTTGTTTCAAACATGCACGCACGCACGCACGCACGCACGCACACACACACAATCTGGGTCATACCCAAACTGTGGATTATCATAGTGGTCCAGGCTGGAGCTGTAGTACAGAACGGGACGGTGGTTGGCACAATATCCTGTCCCATGATGATAGCCTAGACATGGCTGGAATAACTCCTTACCTGAAAAAAAAGAGGACACGACTTATGAAACATTCAACATCCTATATGCTACAACATAGAAACAAGTAATGATTGTAATAATGACTGATGTGTTTGTTTTTTTAAATAAAGGTTTCTGAAATACTCAGACCAGCCCGTCTGGCACCAACAACCATGCCACGTTCAAAGTCACTTAAATCACCTTTCTTCCCCATTCTGATGCTCGCTTTGAACTGCAGCAGATCGTCTTGACCATGTCTACATGCCTAAATGCATTGAGTTCCTGCTATGTGATTGGCTAATTAGAAATTTGCGTTAACAAGCAGTTGTACAGGTGAATAAAGTGGCAGGTGAGTGTATATGCTATATTCAACTAAAATAATTATTCAGCTGAGCCAGGTTTGATGTTTACAGCTTTTTCAACTCATCTACAACAAATTCGTTCAAACATTCTCAACATATAAGTTAATATAGAAGCTTGTTTGTGGCACAGAATGAAAAAAAAATAGAGTTGATATCCCTCAAATTTGAACTTTTCTAACTTATCCCACAAACTTTTCTCAGAATTGTCTTTAAATCTAAACATTTTGACTTGCACTCTCAATTTTGAGAAAAAAAAAAGTTAGAACTGAGAAAAAACATTGAGGAATTAACTCTTAATTGTGAGAAATATCCGGCGCCTAGACTGCAGCTCTGCACAAGAAGTTTGGCCAGAGAAATAGTCGTGCCCAACTGAGCCTGGTTACTCTCAAGGTTCTTTTCCTTCACTTTCGTCAATTAGTGAAGTTTGTTCCTTGCCACTGGCTTGCTTGATCTGGGACTTGTGGAGCTGCGCATCGATGGATTTGCTCTTCAGTGTTTGGACTTTAGGAAGTGAAATTTAAACTAAACTGAACTTCAAGTCTGAAAACTGGACTGACGCAGCTTCAATTTGCTAGAACTTCTGTGTTAAGCTGCTTTGACACAATCTACATTGTAAAAGCGCTATAGAAATAAAGATGAATTGAATTGAAAATATAGTCACAATTCATATAAATCAAGTTAGGATTGCAAAATACACAAACTAAGAATTCAGATTTATTTTTTTTGATCAATTCCTAATATATATTTGTGCCAAGTCTTATAACAGACATAAAAACACAATTGCAAGCAAAAGGGTGAGTATGGTAAGAATAAAAATTCACAATTAGGATTTCTTGTTAAGCAAACTTCCACATTTTTACAACAGAAAAGTGAGGAAAATGCTGAAAAAAATGTTCTCACTCAGGTCTAGACTTTAAGGTTTCACGCAAAATAGGGGATCAAAACACTATAATGTGTGGTAGAAAAGACGGATGGTTGTTTATATTTCCAAATGTGGCATAGAAAACGTCCATTGTTTCAAACTGGAGAAATATGACCTGATATTATCTGGCTTCAGTATCAGTCTGAACAAGCCAAAATCCATTACCATAAATACAAAGAAGTATAGTTTAATGGAAAGTACGACTAAAGGTTACTCTCCAGTTTGTTTGTGTGTCCTCACCATAAGACTGTCTGTAGGAGGTGCAGTAATGGTCAATGCCGATGTTAGCCGGACGTCCCGCTGGTCTGCCTGTCCCAAATGGAGGCTTGATAACGCCCAATGGCCCAACCATCTGTGACAAACCCAACACAATACACAACCATAACAATTGTACACACATACATGATTGACATTTTAATCAAGTTCTGTAAACACTGGGAGTATTACAGTTTGAATTAAACAAACATTTTCCAATATAGCTTCTCCCCTGAGCCACAGTACTGTAAAAACAAAAACATTCACAAGATTTCATCACCTTTTATTTACCTTTTAACTTCAGCTGCGGTTTTAATATCTTGTGACTGGTCTTTGAACGACGAAACAACAACATATTAATTGATATTGTTTTTATGAGTAAGAAATCTTCATTTTTTTTTGTCAAAACCGGTCCGTTACCTGTCGTCCTTTTTAACAAATGCCTGTCCGCGTCGAGTCTCTCTTTTATCCTCACGTTCGTTACCGGGTAACCGTTACCAGGACAATCACAGACGAGCTCCTCACGTGACACGTGTGTGACACGACGCGGGAAGGTGAGGTAACGGCTTTGCAGTTCACACTGCGGTGTTATTCAGCAACAAGAAGTTCATTCACATTAAAACTTTATCTTGTGAAGAGGAAAAGGTAAGACAGACTTTCGTGTGAGGGAAATAATATACATTTTTTCACGGCTAACGAATCAATGTTTAAAAATAACCTTCTGATATTATACGGCGACTGAAAACTGACGTGACTTGCAGACCTTGTATATTAATTTGGTGATAATAAACCAAGGTTTCTACTTTAAATTAAACATGAAATGTTATTATTGTAGTTTGATACACCATGGTTCTTGTAGAAATGTTGGGGTTCTACAAATATGCCCCCCAAATGTAAGGACATTAATCAGGTTGTTACAGATAGATAGATAGATAGATAGATAGATAGATAGATAGATAGATAGACAGATAGACAGACAGACAGAGGCCTAGCCATAATAGTTTTCCAATTTAAAGGGATAGTTCATCCAAAAATTTAAATGTACCCACATTTTTTTTTACTCACCCTCAAGTGGTTCCAAATCTTGTACTTTGAAGAACATTCATTCATTCATTTTCTTTTCGGCGTAGTCCCTTTATTAATCCGGGGTCGCCACAGCGGAATGAACCACCAACTTATCCAGCATATGTTTTACGCAGCGGATGCCCTTCCAGCTGCAACCCATCACTGGGAAACATCCACACACACTCATTCACACGCATACACTACGGACAATTTAGCGTACCCAATTCACCTATACCACATGTTTTTGGACTTGTGGGGGAAACCGGAGCACCCCGAGGAAACCCACGCAAACACGGGGAGAACATGCAAACTCCACACAGAAACGCCAACTGACCCAGCCGAGGCTCGAACCAGCGACCTTCTTGCTGTGAGGCGAACGTGCTACCCACTGCGCCACCGTGACACCCCCTTTATAGAACATAATAAAGTCAAACAGGTTTGGAAAAAGTAGATGATTTTTATTTTTATGTGAACTGTCCCTTTAAGTAGCTTTATATATTTAAGTGCATAAAAAGTGTATAAAAATAATAATAATATTCATTCATTCATTTTCTTTTCGGCTTAGTCCCTTTATTAATCTGGGGTCGCCACAGCGGAATGAACCGCCAACTTATCTAGCATATGTTTTACACAGCGGATGCCCTTCCAGCTGCAACCCATCACTGGGAAACATCCATACACACTCATTCACACACATACACTATGGACAATTTAGCCTACCCAATTCACCTATACCATGTCTTTGGACTTGTGGGGGAAACCGGAGCACCCGGAGGAAACCCACGCGAACATGGGGAGAACATGCAAACTCAACACATAAACGCCAACTGACCCAGCGACCTTCTTACTGTGAGGCGAACGTGCTACCCACTGCGCCACCGTGCAGCCATAATTATATATATATATAGGGGACATTCTACCAGATACGTACATTTTCACTTAGAAAAATGTGACGGCCTGACCTTTAGCTTGTTGTCCTCAAAAAATCATACAAAAACAAGCATGAAATCATACAACTCAATGATATGCATCCTTGATCACTGTCAGCTTCTCCATTAAATGATGTCACTTCTGAGTCATAGCCTTAAAGGTGTATTGCACGCATTGTATGTTAAATTTAATACAAATGTGACATGACTGACAGAAACATGGGGACAATTGTAAATGTATTTGTATTATATATTCATAGTATTTATTTGTAGAATTTATTTATAATTTCATGTTTTTAATCAATTGACGTGAATGATAACAACTTAAACTTGCTATTTCTGAAGTTTTTTTCCCCCTAAATAACAGCTTTTAGCTGCAGGTTCAATTGGGCCAAGGACAATGACAGGGTTTGTACATTTGTAAAGTGTTTTTAATAAAGAAAAAAAATCTAAGAACCAAATGAATGACATATTCCTTTACAGAACAATGTATAATGCTAATCATCTATCTCATCAAAGGGACTAAGCCGAAAAGAAAATGAATGAATGAATCTATCTCATCTCCATCAGAAGCTTCTTCATGAGTTTAAACAAGACTTTTTGTGCTCAACACATTTCACAAATGCTTTAATCTTTTTTTTATGTCTCTTGACACTTAAGATTTAATATCCAGCGTCACTTTGACGTCACTTTAACAGATGTCCATACTTTTAAATAGATCACTCACACAGCTCTGCGTGCCAGTGAACGCATGTGAACACAGGGTGGCGCTGTTGTGCTGCTCAAACGAAGCACTACACTGGCATGTGCAACCTTGTCACTTTACGCCCTTTGTTTCACATCATCATCATCATGGCCTGTGTCCCATGATGCACATATGTCTTTGTGACATATTTACGGTCTTAAGGGTGTACTTATATATTACTATCGTATCCCAGACATACTTAACTTTTGCACAGTCTGTGTGGCCTTGCCCGTGTCACAGCTGAAGTAATTTGGATAATCACCACGGCCTCCACAGTGAGTACAGCCATAACACGTCACCACATTAACATTACTCTCCGCGCTGGAAAGATAAAGTCAAATCCATCATTACAGGCGGCTATCAGCAGGTCCCCGCTGTCTACCTGTCTCCCACATTAATTCTGTCTCACCTTCACTGACAGGGCGTTGTCGCTCCAATCTCCCAGCAAACGAAGGCGAAATGCTCCCGCAGGCTGGCCTGTCGCTCTCCTGGGCGTTTATTGAGCGGTGTGTGTAGGCATGACTGCCCTTGCGAATAACGGCACCATTGAGTTTGCTCATGCGGCACGGTGATGTGTCCATGACCGAAAAAACTCTCTCCCTTTTCTGCAGTCACATGGATTAATCTTTGTGGCATGCAACAGGATATGGTACGGTGCTCTACACTGGAGGCCGGTGCTGGGTTTTATCAGTGCAGGTGAGATGAGCTAAGTTGCACAGCGCCTAGGTAAGTGTTTACCAGCTGGAGGTGATCTTTAAACCTAATCTACACCTTTGAAGGTCCCGTGAAATTAAAATAAATAGTTTTAGATGTTAGTATCAGTAGGTTAGTTTTAAGGATATCTAGGGTGTGTTCCAAAACAGTGACATAATTCACGTTTAGAGGACAAAGCTTGCAGTCACCTCATACTTCAGTTTCTCATCAAATCTTCTGACCAATTAAATTGCTTTCTAGTGACATTTCTCATTTGCTTTTCATTTGATGCGCTTCAGCTCAACCACTCTCATTGGCGGAGCTGTGATTAAAATGAAACGTTATTGGCTGTTTTTTATAAAGGGGAGGAGCTACTTTATGTCCCGCTCTTCATGTTATGGAGGTCTCCATAACCCTGAACCAGGCCGTAGCCTGAGTAGATGCTGTGGCGGTCATGAAGGAGTGGAGAGCATGAGACCCCAGTGACAGACGAGTCTCCACATTGATCCCGTGGGCCAGCCTGTACAGCCTGCCGATGACCTACTCACACCTGCAGCTTCTCCACGATGGATATCCAGCGTTCGCCAGCCCCGGCGCCTAGAATGAAGCTCTGCACAAGAAGTTTGGCCAGAGGAGAAATGATCGTGCCCAACTGAGCCTGGTTTCTCTCAAGGTTTTTTTTCCTTCACTTTCGTCAATTAGTGAAGTTTGTTCCTCGCCACTGTTGCCACTGGCTTGCTTGGTCTGGGACTTGTGGAGCTGCGCATCGATGGATTTGCTCCAGTGTTTGGACTTTCAGCAGTGAAAATTAAACCACACTGAACTGAGCTAAACTGAACTTCAACTCTTAAAAATGGACTGACAGTTTCAATTTACTAGAACTTCTGTGTTAAGCTGGTTTGATACAATCTACATTGTGAAAGCACTATAGAAGTAAAGATGAATTGAAAGATGTTTCAGTTGAATATTACATCAAATTTCAAATAAAAAAAGCACATTTCAAAGTACTTCATGGGACCTTTAATCTCGCATGAGTTTACCAAAAAACTTGCCCAAACTTGTGGCGACCAGCTCAAATATAAATATGCTAAACATTTCCCGCTGTTTGTCAGGGTTTAATGTGACTTCCCCTACAAGCTGAGAGTACTTGGCATGACATGCTAA
This sequence comes from Danio jaintianensis, assembly GCA_903798115.1. Lineage (NCBI taxonomy): Eukaryota > Metazoa > Chordata > Actinopteri > Cypriniformes > Danionidae > Danio > Danio jaintianensis. The sequence goes on from CAIGQV010017386.1 coordinate 36,471,880, forward strand.
CTTCTAAATGTACATAAGCTCTCTGGTTAAATTTGAGTGAGTGGGATTTAAACGGGTTATTATTGACTTCATTCTTTCACGTACAAGCAGGCGCAAGCTTATTGGCTAGAGACTTATGGTCTCATTCACTTCCATTGATTTTCAGCCATTAAAAAAATCTCATTTTGCTGCTTGATGTTGCAAACTTTAATTTGCTTCTGATATTATTCGGGTTTTTTTTTTTTTTGCATTGTCATAAAACTGTTTGTAGAGCAAGTAGTTTGACAGTTTACTGCCGTTTACTATTCATAGTCATTTCCCCATAGACAAATGAATCAGACATTCTAAAACAATCGCAGAAAAGAGCTTTCTTTCACATTGCAGAATGAGATTAATAGAGTGGGAGACAGGCACACTAACAAGAATGCTAAAAAAACTGTTTTATGCTACTAGTGCTCCTATTGGTGCCAGAGGAGTGACTCTTATATAAACTAAACATAAAAGGTCAATATTTAAGATCAATAATAATCAAAAGTGGGCAGCACGGTGGCGCAGTGGGTAGCACAATCACCTCACAGCAAGAAGGTCGCTGGTTCGAGCCCCGGCTGGGTCAGTTGGCGTTTCTGTGTGGAGTTTGCATGTTCTCCCCGTGTTCGCGTGGGTTTCCTCCGGGTGCTCCGGTTTCCCTCACAAGTCCAAACACATGCGCTATAGGTGAATTGGGTAAGCTAAATTGTCCGTAGTGTATGTGTGTGAATGAGAGTGTATGGGTGTTTCCCAGTGATGGGTTGCAGCTGGAAGGGCATCCGCTGCGTAAAACATATGCTGGGTTAGTTGGCGGTTCATTCCGCTGTGGCGACCCCAGATTAATAAAGGGACTAAGCCGAAAAGAAAATGAATGAATGAATGAATAATCAAAAGTGTATAAAAAAAAGTAGTGGCACACACCAGTCCAAATCAAATGAGGTATCTAAGGTTCTGGTAATGCGCAGATACAAAAAGCTGACTAAAGATCAAAAACCAACAGACAAAGAGATTGGTTGAAAATACTCAGTTAAATTTATTGTCTACAAATAAAGTGTGCAAAACGTTTTCAGGATTAATCCAGCATCATTGCCAGCTCTCAGGCAATTTTATTAGTGGTCAAGTTTTTTATTATAGAGAATTAGAAGTTCACAGTAATAAATAGTATTACAATCACACACACACACACACACACACACACACACACACACACACACACAC
>CAIGQV010017386.1:36473113-36495012 GCA_903798115.1 Danio jaintianensis
ACACACACACACACACACACACACACACACACACACACACACACACAAATGCTAGATTTTTTCAAAGTAAAATATGGACAAACTCAACGATTTGGTTAAAAATGTAATTAAAAATTGAACAGAGAAGTTGGGTTTGTCCTTATTTTTTCTCAATTTGGGTTGACACAACCCAGCACTTTTAGAGTACAAGATAACAAGAACATTTAACTACAGAAAGCTAGAAACAAAAGTGATTCAATTGGCTAAAATACAAGCAAATCACATGCTTTCCTTTTATAGCCACTTTACCTTTAACCTAAAATGGTTCTGGTCATGTTATTTGCTTTCAGCCCAGCTGTATTTACTCACAAGGCAGCCGTTCTGAATGTGCAGCCTCATGCTAATTTGTCCATCAGTCAGTTATGAGCCATAAAGTGTTGACTGCAGACAAATGTCACACTCCGTCCTGGACAAGAACACTGTGTTCCAATCACTGACCCAGAAGCCGTTTACCTTTATCTTGGCTGATCTCTTTAGTAAAGACTGGCACGGGTGATTGACATCTGCCACCAATGACCACAGCAACAATCTGTCTATGACATTTTCAGCTAAGAAGAAAAATGACCTGGGATATAAAAAAAAACGTACTGTCTCGGGAGCAGTAAGATTATTTTCCCTCCTCATGCCCGGCACACTCTTTGTGTTCCAAAACCTACCCTGCTACCTATGATGTCAGCATTTTAGGTGTGGAAACACAGTTCCAAAGCTGCCTAATTTTAGAGAAAGGCAGCATTGCATGTATTCTTTGCAGAGAATAACATTTCAGGATGCATTGCAATTTAGTATTAAAAAAAAAACTGAATAAATGTAACTAATGTTTTTGATATTTTAAAGTCTTTTTAAACTTTGAATCATCGGCTGTGTCTGAAAATGCCTACAGTACTACTCGACTAGGTACTACATTACAATTTTAATTTACTATATGACTGTTAGTTACCTAAAAGTACATTCTGTTGACCTTATTCTGCAATGTGGAAGTGCGCTCGTTTTTGTGATTGTTTTAGAACTTGCAATTTGGTTGATGGGAGAAATTACTAATAAATGCAGAAAACGATCAAACCACTTGCTCTACAACAGGGGTGTCCAACCCTGTTCCTGGAGATCTACCTTCCTGCAGATTTCAGTTGCAACCCATATCAAACACACCTGCCTGTAATTATCAAGTGCTGTTCATGTCCTAATTAATTGGTTCAGGTGTGTTTGATCAGGGTTGGAGCAAAACTTTGCAGGAAGGTAGATCTCCAGGATCAGGGTTGAGCACCCCTGCTCTGCAAACATGCGACTCCCATGCAAAAAGTCACCGGTGACTTTTCGCATGGGAGTCGGTTGCTCTAACGAGGAGGCTAAAGACCGTGGCCTCTAGCGTCTGTCACTAGAGCACCTTTAGAGGTCAGAGGAGTGAGGTTTACTTGCACAGCACTTCGCTAGCTGGCCTCTGTTTCACTCACCCCCCCAAACCTCACTCCCATCTGGGTCATGGCACCAATGTAACCTCGCTGGTCCTACGCTACCCAACCAGCCCTGAGCGGGGATTAAACCAGCGACTCTTCACATGGGTCTGTTGCTATAACAATTCAGAGAAGTGAGGTTTACCTTCACAGCACTTCACTAGCTGGCCTCTGTTACACTCACTCCCCTAAAGCTCACTCCCATCCAGGTCACAGCACCAATGTAATACCGCCAGTCCTACACTCCCCAAACTGCTCCAATCTAGGATGTAACCTGCGACTCTTCGCATGGGAGTCGGTTGCTCTAACAAGGAGGCTAAAGACCATGGCCTCTAGCGTGTGTACTCTTAGAAGTCAGAGGAGTGAGGTTGACCTGCACAGCAGTTCACAAGCTGGCCTCTGTTACATATACATAAAAATTTGAATAAACATCTAAGAATTAATGGAGGTGAATGAGACCGGATGGTTCAAGCCAATGTTTCAAGCCAATAAGGTTCCAATGGCATCGGATGCATACTTTAAAATCTCGCCAGAATTAGTAGGTCATCTGTGTACTTTTCACCACTAAATTAATGTATATTCTACATGGATGCAAGAACTCAGTTTAATGGATTGCAATTTGCATTTGTACTCTGCATTGAAAATATATATACAAACATTGCCTTTTAATATATTAATTTTGGAGTATTTCTAAAAACACTTGGATCAGGTATTATAGCAAGAATCTGTATGATATATGGTTTATGGCATACAGAAACTCTTACAAAGCAATAACAAACATTTGCAATCCTTGAACATGTCTCACTTACTGTATTCAATCTCAGTTTGAAGCGTCTGCCATTGGAAATCAATGCACGCTGTCATGAATAATTAAGGCAAGCGTCTTCTTTTAAGGACATGGAGTCTCATGAATAATTATTACATACCTGTGTGTCATTGATTAAAGTAATAATTTCCCACGTCAATTTGATGTACAATATAGTGGCCAAACATACATATCAGAATGGCACATAGTACAACATTTTGCTTTTAATGACTATAAAATTTGCATATAACCTTCAAAAAAATTAATCTACACATACTACAATAAATATGCATCTAAATTGAGCACATCACATGGGAGAGAACACTAAACTTGATTAAAGCACTGACACATTTGGAAAAAAAGACATTATGATGTTTATGATGGAAAATGTTTTTTTTACCATGCTAAAATGCAGGAAAAAAAAGCTCACAATATATAAAGTATACACAGTGACTACAGTAATAGTCAGTTATTAACATTTCATTGTTTCTTTATTGTATTTGATTAGAAGCCATTCGCATGCACATTTTCTATGTTCCCTCAGTTATCAAAAATAACACTTTTACACTAAGTACAGTATAGCTATATTTTAATATGCTTCAAAACCAATGTCAGTATGTTTTAATAATGGACAAAAAGTATGATTTTTTTGGCTGTTAATGCAGATTTATTAAACCTGGAAGAACCATTTTTCTGCTAAAATTAAAATGATTTTTCTGCTAAAATTAAAATGATTAGATGCTCACATTTTCCTCTATAATGTACAACCCAAAGACTTCTGTTAAAGGGACAGTTCACCCCAAAAATAGAAATGTACTTATCATTTACTCACCTTCAAGTAGTTCCAAACTTTATTTTGATATTTTGAAGAATGTTGGAAACCGGTAACCATTGACATCGATAGTAGGAAAACCAAATACTATGGAAGTTAATAGTTACAGGTTTGCAATATTTTTCAAAATATCTTCTCTTCTTGTTCCAGGGTGTCCGCGGATCCTTAAAAAGTCTTAAAGTCCATAGGATAATCAGTCTTATTAGCCTTAATTAGTCTTAAAATGTCTTAAATCTGCTTTTTAGAGGTCTTAAAAATGCAATCGAACTGACCCCGTAAAGAAGAGTTTGTTTCAGTTTTAAAATCTACTTAAATATCTTCGTCTATCGTCACGCAGAACAACATAGGCGGAACCAAAGTCCATTTATTTATTCATTTTCCTTCGGCTTAGTCTCTATTTCAGAGGTCGCCACAGCGCAATGAACCGCCAACTATTTCGGCATATGTTTTACGCAGCTGATGCCCTTCCAGCCACAACCCAGTACTGGGAAACACCCATACACTCTCGTATTCACACACACACTCATACACTACGGCCAATTTAGTTCATCCAATTCACCTATAGCGCATGTGTTTGGACTGTGGGGAAAACCGGAGCACCCGGAGGAAACCCACGCCAACACAGGGAGAACATGCAAACTCTACACAGAAATGCCAACTGGGCCAGCCGGGACTCAAACCAGCGACTTTCTAGGTTATTAACATTCACTGGGATTTCTCTTACGCAAACAGAGTGCAGAGATTTCACTCTAATAGCTTATAACAGCAGCATCAACCTGTACATTAACATATAAAGAAAAAAATGTCTTAAATATAACTCTTAGAAACCTGCAGATACCCTGTGCTACAGGTTTGGAACAAGTGAAAGTTGAGTAAACAGTGACTTTTTGGGTGAACTATCCCTTTAAATAAAGTTTAGATTTCACAACTGTATAAGAAGGTTTTTTTGAATTAATCACGCATGCTGGTTGGATGCTTTCTTACAAGGAAGTTTACTAGCCACCGGGTCAGAATTTCCTCCTCATTTCCAAACTGCAGCCACAGATGGTGTCTATGGGTTTGGTTTTGTGATTACAGCTGACAGTAGACATTTACCCAGAAGCTATGTCTCTAATGGAAGCGTTCCTTCTTGCACAAAAGCCCCGAAACTGACACCACTCATTTCTCGGCTGGCGGTCGAGAAGAGCGATGCCCTTTCAAACACCACTTCTCTGTCTGTATCCCGTCGGCGACACCAAATGAGGTCAAAGAGCGCTATAAATGCAAAGAAAAAAATATCATCACAATGGAAAAAAATATTTGTCAATTTAACAGTTTTCTGTAATTTGGGACTCTTTGAATTCCATTATGGGACCTTGATTTTTCCTTCAACATTTTTTGATGTTGAAAAGTTTGAATAAGTGACTTTTATTAACTTTTTATTTTATTTTAATAGTGATATATTTTTTAGATGGCAGTACTTTTTATCTTATTTCACTGACTTAATTCTCTATATACAGTTGAAGACAACATGATTCGCCCGCCTGTGATATATTTTTTCTTTTTTAAATATTTAAATATTTATTTATAAAGAAAATATTTTTTCTTCTGGAGAAAGTCTTATTTGTTTTATTTCGACTAGAATAAAAGCAGTTTTTAATTTTTTAAAAAACATTTTGTGGTCAATATTATTAGCCCCCTGAAGCAATATTTCTTTCAATTGTCTACAGCAGTGGTCCCCAACTTTTTTATCACAGCGAACTGGTCAACGCTCGACAATTTTATCGTGGCCCGGGGTGGGGGGGCAGTGCACTGCAGTGTTTGTCTGAGATAATTAGTCTACCAAAATGTGTATATTCCATACAAAATATGAAGCTGATTGGTCAGTTCTTGTCACATGACTTGTGGTGCGCTCACGGCATTCTGAGTATGTTTTCAACTCGGAGCACCTGGAAGGCGTGAGTGCTTCACGTCGCTTGGGCGCATCGCTCCCATACATGCAAAAGCCGTGTGCCTCCATTGGAAATAGCGAACTTGCCTGGGGGTTGAGGACCACTGCCATAATGCAATTCATAACAGAAATAAATGGAAAAGATGAAATGTAAATAATGTGAATCACAAAATATAGAAATGGTTAATTATCAAATATTTGTTCCAGTGAAAAACAAAGAATTGGAATCGTTCTTTAAAGCCCTCAGCTCTTATCTATTCATATTTTGGTAAAATTTGAATCCAACATCCATTTAATGTTTTTTTTTTTACCAAGATAAATCCAATTCGACAGATTTCACATTCAAATCAGCACTGAAGAAAGTGCATTTTGCTTCACTTACGAATGAAATGACTTTTACTGCATTTTTTTAAGATGAAAGACATAATTGATGGCAACAAATCATTGTGAGGACTCGAAAGGAATATTTCTCACACCTTAATACCTCTGATCTCTTAATTTCGGGCACATTTTTGTTCTTTCTGTATGTGTGTGCTCAAGTAATGTGTAGTTTATAAGCAGCTCTGTCATGCTGGATCAATCATACTTATTGTGTTTGGGCTCTGTCAGAAACTGATCCTCCTGGTTTTAACTGCTCTGTTCCTCTCACGCGTGTTGCACCTGCGCTTTTTTTTTTTTTTTTTAAATATTGTTGACATCAAATATCCAACAAGCACCTGCTGTGCGACTTGCTGTACTAAATATTTTTACTTTATTCTAATATACTTTATTCAATTCTCCAATCTCATTTTAATGGGGATTAGAGATATTTTGAGAAATGTTAATTTTGTTGTTGTTAATACAATGACAGCAGATATACATTATAGCAAAACAACAAACATAGCAAAAACGCAACATGTATTTACAGTTATTTTACAGTTAGTTTACAGTATACATACAATAGATTGAATTTATTGTAAGTTATTAAGCAAAAAACAACAAAAAGTCAAGAGTCTGAACAGTTGTAGAGAAATATATTTTAAAATATGTATAGATTTTAGTTTGTGAATTACCAAACGCTAGCAAAGTTTTAGCGCTTTGAAGAAAAGTGCATCATGAATGAAATGCATTACTATTATTATCATTATTATTATTAAGACCATCAAAATACATATAATTTTTGGGCCTGAGTAATATGGAGATGTCGTAAATAATAAAATAATTATCCATGAAGTAAAAAAAAGACACTGTGCCAATGCACAAATATTATTATTATTATCATCATTATATTATTACTATTATCATAATATTATAATTATATTATTATTATTATTTTATTACCATCAAAATGCATATCATTTTTGGGCCTGAGTAATTTGTGGATGTCAAATAATCAGAAAAAAGACAATTTGTGCCAATGCAATCTCACAGCAATTTGTAACTTTTTGATTTAGTGGCTAAATCGTATTAATTTGTACATTTTAGTTTGCTCATCCTCCAATGAAAAAAAAAATGGTTTCATACAAATGAAATCATTTGAATTCATACGAATTAGCCACTTATTCAACAATAGATAAAATAGCTATGTTTCCTCTTTGAGAGTGGGCTGTTTGTGCTGCTGCAAGCTGTTATTAAATCTGGCCCTACATACAGCATATATAAAACTATTCAACTGCTCATTTCATGTCCTCTTCTAAGAAATGCGAGAAATTCGACAAATTCATTCCTTTGTTTGCCACCCATTTGTGTTGCCCTTTCTCTTGATGTCTCTGGCGTTTTTCAGCATCTCCACTCTCCTCTCCAGTGCTTTACATTTTCACACTCACTTCCCATCCTTCTTTTATTTTCTCACCCTGTCTCCACGTTTCCTTTTCAGTCAGATCGCTCGCTCTCTCCATCTGTCCCGGGGCTGCTGGTGCTTTCAGTGTTTCTGGACTCTCTGTTTCCAGGAAATATCATGTCGTAGCGGAGAAAGCTTGCGTCCTTCCCTGCACACAAGACAGATGGAGAGAGGAAGAAAAACCGAGAGAGGTTTGACGTCGGTGTTCAGAAAGATGCCTCCATTTAGAAGCCACACAATAATGGAGGACATTTATAGAGCTATCATATTAACAGCTGATATTTTGCTGTTTTTGTTCTTGTTTCAGCCTGTCATGGATAAATATATATTTATGACAATCAAAGTGCCAGTAGGTGGCAACAAAAGTAAAATAAATCTATTAAAAAAAAGATCTAGTTAACGCTTGTGTGCTGTTGGGGATGTTTTCATCCACTCTGGGGTAATTTTGAGTCTTAATTTGGCCACAACTTTCTGTTTCAGCAAATGAAATGATTTTTGGTGACAAATCTTATTTTGACACATATTTTGGTTAAATGCTTTGAAAACTTTGAAAAACTCTGGGCAAATTTATTACCCTTTAGTTATGTTCTGGGCTTTCCCCATTGACTTCTATTATAATGACATTTTTTGATTGGAAAGCAATGACACCATATAATTCTTGATTATTGGCGGTTTTCTCTGTTGGGAAGAGGTAAAATTTGTCATCTTTACTGTTGGTCATCAGTTGCAGTGCAAAAAAGCTTAGTTTCTGGCTTTTATATGGTGTGTGTGTGTGTGTGTAAGAGAGACCTTTGCACACTTACATTTATATGTCTGAGAAAATCAAACCAAGCAACTCAGCTCTCAGAACATAGTAAATGAATTTATGCACACACACTATAATCTGCTGTTTTACTCCACTGAACTCCATATAAAAGCCAGAAACGTTTTTGCACAGGCCTATCTAAAGGGTTAATGTTGCCAATTGATGATCAACAGTAAAAATGAAACATATTAAATCTTCCCAACTGGAAAAATCACCAACAATCAAGAATGCATGATTATATGCTGTCATTGCAATCAAAAAATGTCATTATAATAGAAGTCGATGTGCACAAACAGCCCCGAACATAACAAAAGTGTACTCAATTGGAACAATACACAAGCATTAAAGATATCCTGTCATTTTTGCTAAATAAATACATTCAGAGCAGTGCTATCATGAACTATTTTAGAAGTTGTTTAACTGAAATTTTGTATAAATAATTATTAAATGTAAGACCTAAATGAAATTTTGAATTGTGCAATTTTCAGGTATAGTGAAGGGGACACTATACTGTCATTAAGCGCCATCTTTCGGATGAGACATTAAACCAAGGTCCTGACTCTCTGTGGTCATTAAAAAAAAATCCCATGGCACTTTTCATAAAAATTTGGGGTGTAATACCGATGTCCTGGCCAAATTCCCTCCATTGCCCTTACCCATCATGGCCTCCCAATCATCCCCATCTTTGGCTGTATCACTGTCTCTCCACTCCACCTATAGCTGGTGTGTGGTGAGCGCACTGGCGCTGTTGTCCTGTGGCTGCTGTCGCATCATCCAAGTGGATGCTGCACACTGGTGGTGGTGTGGAGAGACCCCCCTCATGATTGTGAAGCGCTTTGGGTGTATGGCCATACACGATAAATGCACTATATAAATACACACATTACATTATATTACATTGAAAAAAAAAATGCTTGTTTTGATATATTTAAAATGTGGCTACCTTTTTATTTTTTTTGATAGGGCAAGTTAAAGACTTCCGCTAGCCCAACCAGGGCATTAGAAAAAATCCTTAGCATTTAGCCCTGTTTAAGTTAGAAATTTCATTCATAATGGTCTTAAAAAGTCTTAAATTTGACTTTCAGAAACCCTGAAAAAAGTACTTTTAGTAATTTTCAAATGTTAATTTTATACTTTAGAAGATTCAAAAACCGACATACAGCACCTTCAATTAATTTTTTCAGATGCAAATGAGCTTTACACAGAATAAAACTGCCACTCTCTTTCATAACAAAACTTTACAAAAACATATTTAGCACTCCAAACAGCTCAGAGTGTTTGTAAATGCAGCCCGAAAAAACAGTCTGCAGAAACAGACGGAGCGATAGAGAGAAAGAGGTGTGGAATAAAGGTGTGGAGGGAGTGTGTCTAATATTAGTCCGCCGTGATGTCATAATGGAGCTCCAGCCACGCCGGGTGCGTTTATAACGTGTGCTGCGATTGAAAGAGTTCGAGAGCTCAGCGTCTCGTCTGCAGGATCCGGGAACACTGTGTTTGCAGAGTCTTTATTCACTCCAGGATGTACTTTAGCCTTCCGTTCTATTTATAAAGCCTTCTCCGACTCTCCTGTCCCGCTTCCATCTCTCGCAGCCTGCTCTTCTCTTTTCTTTTTTTCCCCTTCCCCACGTGGACTGTTGTTCAGCTGTTTTGACAGGCCTCAGCTTGATAATTACACAACCAACTGTTCGGCTGTGCGTCGCTTCACTACACTCAAGCAAACACACTTGCGAATCAAATAACTGGTTCCTATTCAGAAGACTGGAACCAAACGTCTGCAATTTTCCGATGCTGACGTCGCAGTGTAATCATGATAATGTTTTGTGGAAAAATCCTGAATTGATGATAGCATTAGACTTTCTGAGCTAGTTGTTGTTAGAAGGGATACAGCTGCAGCCAGAAGTTAACAAGAATTATTTATATAATTTATTAAATTACCCATTAATTGTATTTTATTACGGCCCACCCCTTCACAAACCCTCACAGTAATGTAAAAACAGTAATTGTAATGAGAATTATTTATTAAATTACCCATTTAATTGTATATTATTAATGCCACATAGGCTCATTCTGAAAACGCAGCCCTATATACAATTCTGGAGATTATAAATTATGTCGCCAGAGGTACGTATGACTGCATTTCGTCTTTAAAACGAACGTTACGGGGCGGTATGACTCCGTTCCTTTTGGCACTAGCTGACCGCTAACCTCCGTATGGACGGCTTTCCTGCTGTTACCAGTTTGTCCAGTGGCTCACCGTGTACGTCGGAGGATTTGAGACGCAGAATGTCGTCGACCACGGCGATGGGGTTCGAGTCCGGTAAAGAACGGTTCCAGAAAGCAGGTAAGACAAAAACAAAAGACAAAAAATAAAATAAACCAATGAATAACAGGGTGAGAAAGTGGTAAAATCTGAAAACGTGGTAAAAGTCAGGGGGCTTTTCTTTTTCTGGATTGCTTTTGAAAACACTGCCTGTTGGGGTTAGGGAAGTGGGTGGGCGGGTCTATTGGTGCTTTTGAAAACACTATTGGTTGGGTTTAGGGAAGGAGGAGGGTGGGTCAGTCGATCAGTCAGTCAGTCAGTCAGTAAACAGCGGCCTCTGGTGGATTTACGTGAGAACAGCAGGCGTGAATGACACTCGCAAGAGAAATTTGAGATCTGAAAAAGTGTACACAGCGGCCTCTGGTGGATTCACGAAAACAAAAACTGCAAAAAACGTACCTCCTGGGACGTATTTGGTGCTCTCCAGAAATGTATATAGCGGTACGTTTTTAGAATGAGCCTGGGTTGTAGTAACGTCTACCCCAAACCTAAACCCAACCTTACCAGTAATGTAAAAATATTAATTATTGTTGTACAGTGTCACAAATTATGCTATCTAGACTTGACTGTTTGTCCTTGTTTGATGTACCCAATGGTTTTCAAAAAAAAAAAAAAAAAAATTAATTAGGCAAAAAGCTTGCCAAAGAGAACATGAGGCTATATCTCTCAATCTTGGTGTTTATTATGAACAATTCACATGAATAATTATTTTTAATCTTTAAAAGTGTAAGCTTACCCTAAAATGTGGATAGGTTTAGAATACATTACAAACAAAGGGAAGTTGCCAGATACTATGTCAGCTAATTAGATGTTTTATTCATCTAAGAATGGTTTGCAATGTATTTTGCATGACTGATGTTTCTAGCAGGGGTGGCAAGGTGGCTTAGCACTGTCGCCTCACAGCAAGAAGGTCGCTGGTTTGATTCCCGGCTTGGCCAGTTGGCATTTCTGTGTGGAGTTTGCATGTTCTCCCCGTGTTGGCGTGGGTTTCCTCTAGGTGCTCCAGTTTACCCCACAGTCCAAACACATGCACTGTAAGTAAATTGGATGAACTAAATTGGCGGTAAATTGTGTGAATGCGAGAGTGTATCGGTGTTTCCCAGTTGTGGCTGGAAGGGCCTCCGCTCCGCTTCAAGTGCTAAAAGAATCATTAATGTAGTCATTAAAGAAGTAGTTCATCCCAACTGAACATTATGTCATCATCTACTCACCGGTTATGTCGTTCTCAACCTGACTTTCTTTCTTCCATGTCCATTTACAGAGAATATCCAGGGGCTCCTTTTTCTTTTGAAGACCCAGAATCATTAAGTAGAATCCAGAACTGATCATTTCCCTATTATTCCCATTCATAACTACAATTACATAAATATACGACACACACTGGCAGAGTGCAATCAAACTGTAGCAAATGAATATTCCATAGCAAAATTAATAACACACTCCATCTCAATATTCCTTGAAAATGATTTCAAACGCATTACCTTGTGTGATGATAAATTCAGCCATATTGACTTATAAATGAGTCATTGTTGTGTCTATTTATTATTAACATTACAAAACCCCTTTTATTTACCACCAAGTTACTGTATGAATCACTCGCTTGCAGTGAGAAAGTAACAAAAGTATGCTGAATAAAGACAACGCCAACTGATGTACAAATGATTTAGTCTATTTTATTATGGAACATAGTAATAACTGTGCTCCTTAGCTCCGCCCACCCTCACATCCAATCACATGGAAGGGGTTTGGGTGGGACAGATAAACAAACCCAAAAGAATTCAACTAATAAGATCACAGTCCGCTCGGCCAAAAAAACAGGAGAGGCTCAAAACCGGGAACGCTTTACTGTCACGAGGCTGGACGAACATCTCAGACACCTCCAGCTCAAACCACGCTCTCCCAAAAAGAATAAACTCTCTACTGCCCACTACAGGAAACTATTTCACAAACATTCGCCAGCTTCACAAACAATGCACAGTTCTTTTTATACCCTGTTTAAAGGTGTAAACACAGCACCAAGAGCATTTTCAGGAGTAGCGATCATTGCATGATGATAAACCCCAACTGCATTTTGTACACCCATGTGCTACACTGATTCATTGGATTTACTTAATTGTGTTAAGGTAAGTGGTTGAAAACTATTTATAAGGGCTGAATTTTAACAAACAAACTTAATTTGTGTGCTTAAATTCGGCCCTTATAAATGGTTTGCAACCACTTACCTTAAATTTTTTGTAAATACAATGAATAATTTTTTTCGGTGTACACTCTTTAAAAAGTGGATTTCTTTGTGGATTAGCCATATTTGGTTCCCCAAATAACTTTTCATTGAACATTTTTAAAATAACCATTTGTGTATGTGTGTGAAGAACATTTAAAAACAATCAAAAGAAACTTCTAATGCTGTGTTCACACCAGACGCGGCATGGACGAATAAATCGCGCTATTCACGCATGAACATTTTGAGTTTACTTGCTTCATTCGCGCGTCAAATTAACTTCACAATAGGTACGGATTTGCATCATGGGAGGGTTTTTTTGTTTGCCTGGTGACTTTAGTTTCATTGCTAAATGGCTAATATGGATTTTATTGAGATAGTAGCTATGTTTTATGTGCTTTAGGAAGGCTGATAAACATCATAGATTCATTCGCACCGTGTCTGAGTCCACTATATCCTTTCAAAGGTGCACCCAGCTTTGTGAGTTCATCAACTCCTCCAGAAACTATACCTGGATGATGGAAGCTTTCAGCTGTGCTTCCAACTGAGCAGAGCCCAGTTTGATGAGCTGCTGTCGGCAGGAGGATTTCCCCTTGGGACACCAAAAACTGATAATCATGCCTGTACTAAAGCAAGCTCCTGATAGTTAACGCGGCGCGAACGTCCGCTAAAGTTTAGATTTTCCAACTCGAGCAATTCACTTGTTAAGTACGTCAAACACGCAAAACGCTCAATTTGCGCCGCTTCATTCACACCGCAGGATGTCTATTCGCGTCTTTGCATTGACTTAACATGTAAATCACTCGCGATTGACGCTTCATCTGCGTCTGGTGTGAACGCATCATAAAGGTTCTAAAGAGTTTTTAAAAGTTCCAAAGAATTCCAAGAGTTTCAAACGTTCTTCCTGGAACCATAAATGTCAATAAATCCACATTTTTAGGAGTGTACACAAACCCTACAAGTGGCTTTCAGTCCGAGCGTTCATAGAATGTTTGAAGGTTTTTTTTTTGACAAGTATGAGATCAACGGAAGAGCTTTAGGAAGAGCGAGGCATCTGAAACACTCGTCCAGCGTCAACATTTCATCGCTCACATGAATATAGAGTCTCATGAAAAAAACACACACACTTAAGACAAGCACAAATCACAACTAAACACTGCGATAACCAACAGTAGTGATTTGCTAGTCCTCCGTTCGTAAATGGAAACGAAGGAAAGGGAAAGACTTGTAGTCATAAGCTACATGAGCGGTTTTAACATCACACTTGAGACAAAGACGAGTGAGTTAGATACTATGCTAACATACTGACGTACAACTTGTGATCGTTCTCCAACCGCTCTGCGTTCCCAAGCACTCTCCCGGGCGCCTGAACCTTGCTGTGTTCATCAACAAACAAACAAACAATAGAAAGGAAACAACACATGTCGCATGATGCCACTAGGTCATTTTACAAAAACATTGAAAGAAACGAATGACAACGAGGAAAGAAAAGAGAGGATATAAAAACATGTGGCATCCCTCGGCATTTACAGAAAGCATGTTTAACTGGCTTTAGATCGCGTCTATGCTGTTAACCTCTATCGACACTATTCTGTGAGTCGCTCACAGGCAGCTAAATCTATACAGTACTTTTATTCTTTATAGATGTATAGGTTGTTGTTTTTTTACACTGTACAAAGTTGGCAAAAAAATACATGAATAAATACATTGAGTCAGATTGTACACGTTGAGACTGAGCGCTCTTTGTCGGAGAGGTGTATTGGGGGGAACGAGAGCAAGCAAAAGGATATAAAAACCTCCAGACGGCTGATCTAATATTGCCAATATTGCCGTTTTTAGAACAAATATTTGTTTTATTAGCGGAGTCTCTGAGAGTTTCATTGTTTTCAGCATTCCTCCATCTAATGCAATCAACATGCAGGAAAACTTGATAATTACAACGTGTTACAAAAGTGGTTTCAAGGCTGCGATACGCATTAAACTCAAAGTGCTGAGTATGAGAGAAACAGATATTATTGCCTTTAGATTATGAGGTGTTGAAACTGAATTTCTCATATGCCTGTGTAAAAACTTGCTTGCGCAACAGGAGATGGCTTGATGACGATTTTAATGATGCCTTTATGATATTCTGGTGTGGAAATAAAGTGTTTAGAGTTTGGGCATTGACCATTTTGATTGGAACTTTTGCGCTGTTTTAGCTTCATTAACTGTGCAAATGTCGCAAACTCAATCAGTCGGTGTACAAATTGATTTCATTCATTCATTGATTTTCTTTTTGGCTTAGTCCCTTTATTAATCAGGGGTCGCCACAGCGGAAGGAACCGACAACTTATCCAGCATATGTTTTACGCAGTGGATGCCCTTCCAGCTGCAACCCATCACTGGGAAACACAAATTGATTTTTAAATGTCAAAATAGGCTCATTCTGAAAACGTACCCCTATATAAATTTCTGGAAAGCGTGAATTATGTAGCCAGAACTACGTATAGCTGCATTTCGTCTTTAAAACTAACGTTATGGGGCAGTGTGACGCCGTTCCTTTTTACACTAGCAGCTGACCGCTTACCTCCATATGGACGGCTTTACCGCTTTTACCAGTTTGTCCAGTGGCTCGTTGCGTACGTCGGCAGATTTGAGATGCAGAGAGGAGTTGACCGCGACAACAGGGTTTGAGTCTGGTGAAGAATGCTTCCAGAAAGCGGGTAAGACAAAAACAAAAAATAAGTAAATAATGTGGTAAAAATCTGGGGGCTTTTCTTTTTCTTGATTGCTTTTGAAAACACTCAGTTGGGTTTAGGGAAGTGGGTGGGCGCTGGTCAATCGGTGCTTTTTAAAACACTATTGGTTGGGTTTAGGGAAGGGGGTGGGGGTATTGGTCGGTTTTCATTCAGTAAGTCGACAGCGGCCTCTGGATTTAAGCGAGAAGAGCAGGCGCGAATGGCACTCGCGAGAGAAATTTGAGATTTCAAAAAGCGTACACAGCGGCCAAACTACAAAAAACGTACCTCCAGGGACGTATTTGATGCTCTCCAGAAATGTATATAGGGTTACGTTTTCAGAATGAGCCTGGGTTGGAAATAAAGGGTTTAGAATTTGGGCATTGACAATTTTAATTGGAACTTTTGCGCTATTTTAGCTTGATTAACTGTGCAAATGTCGCAAACTCAATCAGATGGTGTACAAATTGATGCTTAAATGTGGTTAAGATGGTCAAGAACCCATGAGACAATCTACTCTCTATTTTTCCTCAAATCTGCACATGATAGTCCTGAAATGACAACAATTTTAATGATGATATAATATAGAAACCGGGGTAACACTTTATTTGAAGGGTGTTCATTAAACCTTTATAATCATGAATGTGATTGAGATTTTATGCATGCTTATAATTGTCATTAAGTGATAATCGCTCAGCTATGACATTTTAAATGCAAGGATGACATTGTTTGTTATGACAACTTGACATAAACAAATACATCACAACGATGACAACTTGACACTACCAAGACAACATAACTTGTCATAAATCTGTCATAAACATGATTGTCATGAAGCTATACAGTAATAAATATGTCATGAATTTTATAACAGCGTCATTAATATTTTTTTACCTCAACTACAGTGGTACAAGCGGAATCTGTCATTAAAATGTCATGAAATATTTTTGACATCAACATTTAATGACAAATACAGTCTGTTCCACTGAAAACGTGATCAGAAAAATATTCATGACAATTATAATCACAATCATGTTTATTACAGATTTATGACAAGTTTTGGTGATGTCAAGTTATGATGTCAAAGATGAAGACTGATAGTAATGTATGAGTTTGTCAAGATGTCTTAACAAACAATGTCATCTTTGTATTTAAAATGTCATAACTGAGCAAATGACACTTAATAACAGTTGTCATAAGCATGCATAAAATCCCATTCACATTCATGACATGTGCCGTGTCATGATTATAAAGGTTTCATGACAGTCTTATGAACACCCCTTCAACTTAAGTGTTCCTGAAACTGGTGATGAATGATAAAAACAACCAAAAAAACAAAACCAAAGAAACTACCAACACCCATCGTCATGACTTATTGCCAGAGGAAAGAAATTACATTTAGTCGCATAACATTGGTTAATATAAACAATAATAGTGTTTTTATTAACATTTAGAAAAGGTTTTGCACAAATCTATGATGCAAACCTGCCTAGTGATGATGCTTGCCTTATCATTGGAGCCAGCTCATCAGGACTTGGATTAGAGCAGTTGTGTGTGTAGAGATTGATGGAGTGGATGATATGGACAAGCCCTGCCAAACGCACCAGGCAGCAGCATATGGGACGCAGACAGGCTGTGTGTGCTTGCTTTACACACGCTGGCCCGCAAGTTAGTGTGTATCTGTCTCAGCTGGCCGCCGCCATGCGGTTTTGACGCAGCTCTGAGCACTAGCTGTGCTAATATTGGAAAACAGATGCAAGCCGCGTCAAACTAAAACATTGTGGTGCTGTTGTGAAGCTCAAAACTATTTATAAACTTGTGTGTGATTGGGGGCGATTTTCAACAGTTTTTGACGATTCCGTTCTCTTCTGTTAAAAAAAGATCGATGTAAAATACGATTTAAAGGAGTAGTTCACTCAAAAATGAAGTGAATGAATGAATGAAGTAAATGATGACATATCTAATTTTGGGTGAACTATCCCTTTAAAGGGATCTTTTTGATCACCACATATTGTATTTTTAGCTCCCTCAAAAGATCACACTGACAGAAATCTTGTTTGAGGTTATTTAGCTTCTTATGATTGGGTGTGTTCTGGTTGGCTCCACCCAGTTGAATCTCATTGGTTCAAAATATTGCTTCTCATTTAAATATCAAATGTAAAATACATTCTGATTAGACGGGCATTTTGCTTTCAATAGAGACAGAAAAAACACATCTGATTACATTCGGAAGAATTGTAGGGTAAATTATGGGCTGGGTTTAACAGTGTGATTTAAAAATTATTTTGACCCATACAGTGCAATGTGGGCTATTGCCAAAAATATACTTGTGCAACATAAGACTGGTTTTGTGGTCCAGGGTTACCCATTTAGTTCTCCAAAGGACCTTTAAGAACCATTTGTTAGTTTATGAAGAACATTTTAATAATCAAAAAAGAATTCCATAGACTAAAGGTGTTAAGTACTCTTTGTATGATTGTGTTCTGGCGAGCTCCGCCTACAGAGGAATCTCATTGGTCCAAAATATTGCTTCTCATTTAAATATCAAACGTCAAATACATTCTGATCAGCAGAGCATTTAGCTTTCAATAGCGACCTAAAAATCGCCTCCGATTGCATCTGGAGGAATTGTGGGTAAATTATGGGCTGGGTTTAACAGTGTGATTTAAACATAATTTTGACCCAATGTATTGTGGACTACGGCCAAAAATATACTTGTGGAACATAAGACTGGTTTTGGGGTCCAGGGTCACCTATTTAGTTCCCCAAAGGACCTAAGAACCATTTGTTTGCTTATGAAGAACATTAAGAACCAAAAGTTCCAAAGACTAAAGGTATTTAGTATTCTTTGTATGATTGTGTGTTCTGGCTAGCTCCGCTTACTTGTGTTGTCACGGTACTGGAATTTGGTACCAATCGGTAGATTGTACGAAGATCAAAGGTCAGCTGGTCTGTTTATGAGCTGACATATGAGCGATCCACTGATGAATCGACTGATCTTCACGACTTTAAAATGCTCTTGTATCTGTGGTTACACTCGGTAAACAGCGGTGAGTTAAGTGAACTGATGACCTTCACGGCCAATCACAGTCAGTTCTGTTGAGCACGTGAACACAGTGGTAAATCAGGGCTGTTTAAGAACGCGCTCAAATGTTAGCGGGAAACGAACGTTTTTAAAATTTCAGTACCGATTGGTATCGAATTCCAGAGGAATCTCATTTAACTCATTTAACTATCCAACGTCAAATACATTCTGATTGGCAGAGCATTTAGCTTTCAATTGCGACGTAAAATCGCATCCGATCACATCTGGAGGAATTGTGGGTACATTATTGGCTGGGTTTGGCAGTGTGAGGATTGGCAGTTGCTCTCTTGCTCCTTCGTTCCCCCGTCAACCTCAGCAAAAAAACATGAAAATCCCTCATTCAAGAAGGGCATTCGAGCTCGTTATCAACTCATGGTTCATCTGTTTTCAGTACAAGTGACGAACAGAACCGTGTACAATAGATTTCTTTCATTTTTGCTCAGTTATTTACAAAAAGGTTCTTCAAAACATTAAATCAGGAGACTTCTCCCATTTGTCGCAACATTTAGGTTGAAGAATAACAGAAAAACACTGAGCACGCACACACATACGGACGCACGGAGAGTCGAACGGAAACAGAAAGAGAAGAAGAATTATTACTTGTAGCGTCGTTTTTAGCGTCATTCAGAAGAAGTCGCACTAAAACCCTGACAGGGAGGAGTCGCTCGCTTCCTGACGGACAGCTCTTCAAACTAATAAAGAGAAGCTCATGGGGAGCTGGAGCTGGAATGACAGATAAAGAGAGAGAGAGAGAGATATCCAGAAACTGACAGACACAAAATCGGACAGCAATCTATCAGAAGAGCTGGAATGTGTCACAATTGCACTATGATTGACCATCTCACACAACACAGAATCAAAAACCAGTCGAGTCACCAGAGAGAGAAACAAATCTTCCTTTTCTACCAAACATCTTGGATCATCGTGTCAATAAACCATATGAAGAAACATTTCTGGTCCCAAATGAGCTAACAAACAATAAAATGAACGGCCAGACGCTTGTCAAATTGCTGATTTGCTATACTAATGAATAAAAGCAATATCTATTTTTAATATTAAATGGACAGTTAATAAAAAAAAAAATCTGCCATTATTGACTCATCTTGTTGAGTTTCTTTCATCTGTTGAACACAAAGGATGATATACTGAAGAATGCTGGATAAAACACCCATTGACTTCAATTGTATTTTTGGTTCCTTCAATGGACGTCAATGGCAGTTTTTTTCCAACATCCTTCAGAATATCTTGTTTTGAAAAAAAGATTTGCTGCTTGTTCAAACTACTTATTTAAAATGAGCTGAAACAACACAATTCTTGAGATTTTTTTGGGGAGAACTTAATTGTTTTAGGTTCAATCCACTTAAAGGTGCAGTATGTAAGTTTGACACCCAGTGGTTGAACTAGGTATTGCACGCCTGGTTCAAAACACACGCAAGCGCAGGTTGCCAGATTGACGACATCAACAGCCTGACTGTCGAGCCTAAAGGCTGAATTAAGTCGTGTATGAAAAATGAAAGCAACGGCATGCGATAGAAAGAATATTTTCTATATTAAAAGGAGTTTTTGTCCTAACCAATACCTGAAATTTATATTTTAGAAATGGTTTCTATTTCTTGCAGCTGAACAACAGAAAACTGACAATGATCACCTCAGGTACACCTCATGTGGTTTATTCAGTGTTAAATGCTAATAATGTGAGTTTGAATGCCATTTTACATGACATTTATTGCCATACTACTGAAAGCAGCAGCAGATAGTTCACCTCAGATCTTGAAAATAAAATAAACCATTTCAAATTGAACTTTAGATCTGTGACTCAGTGCAAGCCAGCACATATCAGTGATTCAGCATCTACATTTAATAATGTTAAAGAGGTTTAATATGTATTAATTAGATTGTAAACCTTACCATTTCGTTGGAGTACAGTGAGTGCACTATTCTGAGCTTCTGAATAGCTGTAGTTAAATTTCTGTCATGTTTCGTCTGGTGCAAACAGCCAAATTGCTTAAATCATTGCAAATCTCGTCACGTAGTATGTTGTTAGGACACGGTGTTACAATGTAACCTGCTCACCTAATGTTTACATTCGTAATATTCATAATATTTGCTAATAAATAACTGTGAATCTGCGTCTCATTTCGGAGGGTGCTATTGTCCACCGGAGGTCGCATTTCAGTCACGGATGCTTACTTTGAGAGCCTTCCTGACTGAATGAATGAAATACGCTGTTTTCCACCAAGACAACCCGGGGAGCTGAAATATAATTGGCTAAACTGGTATTGGGCGGTTTAAAGTGACCAAAACAAAGACAGACATTGCGGCACGTAACGAACATTTTCAAAGCAGAATAACTGACTTCAGCATTGTTTTTCAGATAAACATGAATGTTCACTTAGCATGTTTCTTAAATATCTGCAAACATATTATGGTATTTTTATGCTTTAGAAGAGTCAAAAACTTACATACAGCACCTTTTAATTTGTTAACTTAATTGATTTGTGTTGGGACAACATGAATGAATTGTGTGGAACCCTGCATTTTTTTTTACAGTGAAGAAAGACATTGATAAGGGTTTAGAACTACTTCAGTGTGAGCAAATGAGGAAATTTTCATTTTTGGGTGAACTGACCCTTTAAATTTTTAAGTAGCAATAAATCCAAAAATTCTGAAACCTGTATTCAAATGCATACATTTTCTGGCCTCTTTGTGGTGTAAAATATTATTATTAAATTATTAATAATTTTTTATAAATTATATTATTTAAAAAAACAAAAATATATTTTACATTTTTTGGTTGAAATTGGCATTGTGTAAACACCCCCCTACATCGAAACTTCTCTGAAGTGTTACAAAATGTCTCAATATGAATTTCTCTTCATATTCTCACAGGAGAGAACAATCTAAGCTGGTCCATATCAAATTTTATTGCTTAATACTCTTCCATACGACCTCGTTTGCATTCAGATGAAGGAGAAACGTCTGAGATGAAGTTGATATGTGGCTAGTAGCTGCGGACTGATCGATGAGCAACTGCAGTGTGTGGTTTAACATCTGCTGAAGTGAGCACCTCCGACTGGAAGCGTCTCCGGCTGAGCCCTGCATGATGCAACCCACTGCAAACACACACTAAACACTCATTTTTTATTCTTTTTTCATTCCTCCCCCTCATTTCCGAAGAGCAGCTAATTGGACGGAGGAGTGACTGATGTACGGCATCAGCGTGTGAATTTGTCTTTCTGATAATGTTTGAGCGTGTGTGGGAGCGAACACGGAAACTGCCGCTGTGTCTGTGGGAGATGCGTGACGTGTTCATGCATGTGGAAAAAAAAGAAGAGTTCTCTAAATCAGAAATTTGGTGAAATGAAGAACTGAAATTATTGTTGTTGATTAATGAGCTGAGAAACAATTGTATGTGTTTGTGATGCATTGCATGAGTGTGTGTGTTTGTGTGGGAGAGAGTTTTTGCTACCCCAAAAATCCAAAGAGCCTGGACAAATTTTTTTTCACAGTGACACTGACTGCCAAAACAATCAAACTACTGCTCTATAACACACACACAAACGCACACGCATGCACACACACACACACACACTGAGTGAAGCAAAGGAGCACAGAGGTCACTGACCATCAGATGCAGAGTAACACACACACACTTCAAAATGCTGACCGAGTCTCATGAGATTCGCTACTAAATAAAGATCAACTGTGCCACGTAAACATGCCTGTCCTGCAGCATGTCCTGGATTTGTTCTTGAATTATTAAACAAACAACGAGTTTCACAATAGTCCATCTTTTCTTGACTGCTGGCGACAACAAACAGAAAATAGCTCGATTTTTTTTTACATCCAAAAGAAAACTTAGTTTGTGTTGCTAGGGTGTT
>CAIGQV010017386.1:36531611-36545916 GCA_903798115.1 Danio jaintianensis
CACACACACACACACACACACACACACACACACACACACACACACACGCGCACACACACACTGAGATTGTGTTCAATATATTGCAATACTCCTGCAGTCTGCATACTGTATGTACATCAGTTTAATTAACGCAGACCTGAATAGTAGTAATAAAAAAAAACCAGTCAAAAATAAATAATAATTAATAAATATGAAAAATAATTAATGATTACATTGAAAAAGTATTAGAAAATATTAATAAATTAATGAAATATTTAAATAAATTACAATTTTCTTTTTAAACAATAGACTAAAAAAGGAAATCTATATAACTAACGCAGACCTGAATAGTAGTAATAAAAAAAAAACATATTTACAAATAAATAACATATAATAAATAATATATTAAATAAATAACATATTAGGCAATATTAATACATTTATAAAATATTAAAATAAATTACAATTATCTTTTTAAACAATAGACTAAAAAGTAAAATATTGTATAACTAACGCAGACCTGAATGGCAGTAATAAAAAAAAAAACTGTAAATAAATGACATATAATAAATAATATATTAAATAAATAATATATTAGGCAATATTAATACATTTATAAAATATTAAAATAAATCACAATTATATTTTGAAACAACAGACTAAAAAAGTAATAAAAAATAACAAATACTAACAATAATTTGTTATTTATAAATAACTGTTTTAATAAATATTAATAATTACATTGGAAATTTATTTTAATAATTAAATTACAGTATATTATTTAATACTATTTTACCTTTTAGAGTTTTAATTTGACATTTTCATAATAGTTATAAAAAAACATTGTTAATTATATATAGTTATAAAATTGTTAAAACTAATGAAAAGTACTATTTTACTTGTTAATTGTATGTGTAACATTTAAGCCGTATTATATGGCATGACAACATGCTCCTACAAAAGTAGCCACGATTATCGCTATTTAGCTACACGCTAACGTCAATCTTTTTGTAATCAAATGAAAACTGCAAAATTTTTCACATAATTTTTCACATGACGTCTCACTAGAATTGTTGGAGCATGACTTCATGCTACTACAAGTTGTTATTTTGATTATCGCTATTCAGCTATATGCTAATATCAAACTTTTTGTAATCAAATGAAAACCGCACCACTTTTTCCACATTATTCTGTATGAATACACACTAGATAAACCTACTGACCACAATTGAACCCAAATCTGTGTGTTTGTATTTTCCCTATTCATTAGAGTCTCACATCTTAAAATTAGCATTATGCTAAAATCAAACTTGCTGTAATCAATTAAGGCTTGGTTCTTCTGTTGTGTGGTTTTTCCCGCACGTGAAGTTGCCTCGTATGAAGTATGACATTTTCTGGCTGACCACTTTGGCAGCCGTTAACATGACGTCTCACTTCATGCTACTACAAAACTAGCTGTTGTTTCGATTATCGCAATTTAGCTACTTGCTAACATCAAACCTTTTGTAATCAAATGAAACTGCACCACATTTTCACATCATTCTGTATGAATACATACTAGATAAACCTACTGACAACAACTGAACCCAAATCTTTGCATCATGACTTCATGCTACAACAAAAGTAGCTGTTCATATGATTATTGCTATTTAGCAACATGCTAACATCAAGCCTTTAGTAATCAAATGAAAACTGCACCACTTTTTCCACGTCATTTTGTATGAATAAACCTACTGACAACAATTTAACCTAAATCTGTGTTTTATTTCCCTACTCAGTCACACATCTTAAAATTAGCATTATGCTAAAATCAAAACTGGCTGTAATAAATTAAGACTTGGTTCTTCTGTTGTGTGGTTTTCCGCCATGCAAAGTTGCCTCCTATGAAGTGCACTACAAAAGAGTCGCTTATGAGTTTTTGGCTGACCACATTGGCAGCCGTTAGCATGACGTCTCGCTAGCATTTTTGGAGCAGATCTTAAGAGAAACCGCCGTCTCTCATTACGGCTTCAAAGAGAGAGCGAGTGTCTATATCTGCTGCCCCAGAGCCTGTGGCCAAAGTTGGACATTACCCACAATGCTGTGCTCTCTGGCGGACGCTCAAACGCTAGCGGTGGGTTGGTCAAACGTGTAATCCAGCTCTTGAACACACACACACACGTTCACATGCACACACACTCTGACAGGTACCTCTTTTCAGGGGTTTCTTGACTGGCTGGTACTTCCTGTAGGTCTGGCAGATTGGCAAAGTCGTCCTGCTCGGCCAATCCGATCGCAAGAGACAGAACCACCATTTTTCCTTCCCTTCACCAGGAAAAGTGACACAAAACAAACATAGAAAGAGAGAGAAGTGAAGTGCAGAGAGGAAGAGTCGAGAGGGAAACAGAAGGAGAAGTAAACGTTAGTAGACAGCAGGTTTTATTAGGTTTGAGTTGAGTTTTGGATATTAGCCCCCTTCCTCAGAGCACAAACACTGCACACGTTCTGTTTTATTAATATTAGTTAATTTTTATCTTATTACACGGATGTCTGGAATACTCACTACTGATTGGTCAGTCACGACATTCCAAGGTATTGGAAATTATTCACAGATAACAACCGCTAAATAACACAGAATCATCCGGGAACTTCAACTTACTTACATCCACGTTCATATGTTTTTGACTGTTTGGCGCCATCATGTGTCTGAATAATGTGCAGGTTAGTGTATACTCCATCAGCTGGTTTAGTTTCTGTCAGCTTCTTGTTTTTGACTGTTTAACGCCATCTTGTGTCTGAATAATGCGCAGGTTAGTGTATACTCCATCAGCTGTTTTCATTTCTGTCAGCTTTGCGTTTTTGACTGTTTGACGCCATCTTGTGTCTGAATGATGCGCAGGTTAGTGTATACTCCATCAACTGTTTTAGTTTCTGTCAGCTTTGCGTTTTTGACTGTTTGACGCCATCTTGTGTCTGAATAATGCGCAGGTTAGTGTATACTCCATCAGCTGTTTTAGTTTCTGTCAGCTTTGCGTTTTTGACTGTTTGACGCCATCTTGTGTCTGAATAATGCGCAGGTTAGTGTATACTCCATCAGCTGTTTTCGTTTCTGTCAGCTTTGCGTTTTTGACTGTTTGACGCCATCTTGTGTCTGAATGATGCGCAGGTTAGTGTATACTCCATCAGCTGTTTTCGTTTCTGTCAGCTTTGCATTTAATTAAAGACTAAATAAACTATTACGGCTCAGAACAACCTTTTGTGTCTAATTTAGATGTTTTTTGATGTAATAAGCAAGATAAAGTACATCCAGGACAGTTGTTTTTGCAGATTAAAGCTATTCAGTCTTATATAACAGTGCTTTGTTCCATTAAGCTGCAGATAAACCTGTCGGGATTTATTCTGCGATAACAATGTACTTTATCCCTAACTTAAAGCCAGTGTGAACTGAAAGTTGCTGTAGACCTTTACTTCAGTATGATGACATATTTCCAGCTGAAAGTGAATACTGACTAGGGGGCGGGGCTTAAGTTTTGACCTCCTCCTCTCATTTTTTACTAGCAGCAAACTAACGGTTTGAGGGGCGTGGCTAAGCATGTTTTATCCAATCAGTCAAGCGGACATCATCAGAAAGAAACTGTCATTCCAGAGTTGAATCTAATGGTTAGATTTTGATTAAAGATTACCAAAATACTTTTTCACATTAAGACTAATAATGTGCGCTAGCAAAAAAAAAAAAAAACCCATTGTGAATTTAGATTTCATACAGGCTTCGACAGCAGTTTAAAGGAGGTTTTTGGTTACATCTCAATAGCTACACTCGCATTCGCCTGTTTTAATGCCAATTTTATGACATCACAATAAAAAAAAATACTGAAATGTTATATAAATATTTAAGAAAACAAGATTTAATTTACAATTGATTCTAAAATAGTTGAATACGTGGCAACTATTTTAATGGCATTAGATTTTGACTTTTAGTGCGTTACAAATGTATCTTTTATATCTAGTTATTCTAAACTGTTTTACATCTGTATCTTTTTTGTGTAAAGCGCTTTGAGAATTAAGTTTTAAAGGCGCTATATAAAAATAAATAATAATTATTATTATTATTATTTTCGGGTCTCAGTATGCGTACGAACACGTTTTCATGAACAAATCCTGATTCAGCAGAACTATTGTAGTAAAATGTATAAAATGAGAAATAGCTGGAAACAGTTGAAGATTTTTTCATTCTTAGCGCTTCTGAGAAACTTTAATTTTCCTTTGTGACGTTTAACAGAGCAGGAAAATTTGTCACAGTATTTCCTATAATTTTTCTTATTTCTTTTAGTTTGACTGGAATAAAAAAATAGATATAATATATATATATATATATATATATATATATATATATATATATATATATATATATATATATATATATATTAAAATGTAAAAACTGCTAAGGTCAACATTATAAACCCTTCAGATTATTATATATTTGATTGTCTACAGAACAAATCACTGTAATGCAATGACTTGCCTAATTGCCTTATTTACTTAACCTAAATAACCTAGTTAAGCCGTTAAATGTCGCTTTAAGCTGAATACTAATATCTTGAATAATATCTAGTCAAATATTATGTGCTGTCATCATGGCAAAGATAAAAAAAAAAATCAGTTACTAGAAATGAGTTATTAAAACTTAGGCTTAAACATATGTTGGAAAACACTCTCACTTTTAAGTTAGTTAAACATGACTTTTTGAAATATTTGAAAAACATTTAAAACTTCAAATACAAAAAATTCTCCAGTCATTCCTGTAGCGATTAAAGGTGTAAACAGGCCTGTAAACACTCACACACACATTCTCTGGCACACAGGCATTGATTTTCTGTCGTCTTCACTCAACACTGCCTGTTGCCTGTGTCTGTGCGCACCTCTCTCTCTCTCTCTCTCTCTCTCTCTCTCTCTCTCTCTCTCTCTCTCTTTCGTGTTCAATGCTGTTTTCATTCTCCTCTCTTTCTCTCTCCAGGCTTAATTGAGGGCCGTTAGAGAGATCTGGACTAATTGTTTCTATTTGAGAGTGCACTGTGTGTGTGTGTGTGTGTGTGTGTGTGTGTGTGTGTGTGTGTGTGAGGTGTCAGTTTCTGGGTCAGCGCTCACCTTCTGTCTCCTCTCCTCTTCCTTACATTCTTCATTTCTGGCTCTCTTTACAAATCCCCTCATCTCTGAGCCTGAACCTCGCTCTAATATCCTGCTATTAAAGTCCGCTTAAACAGATTCTTTTCAAAGCTTCTTCTCTCCCTCCTGATCTGAAGGGAACAGTTCATATCAAACTTCCTCTTACGGGGTTTATGAGGCAGGCACATATATATATAACAAGTGCTGTTTAATGGAGAGATTTTTTTTCCAATATATTTTAAGCATTATAGTTTTAATAACTCATTTCTAAAAACTAGTTTCTTTGGTCTTTGTCATGATGACAGAACATAATATTTGACTAGTTATTTTGCTAGCATTCAGCTTAAAGTGACATTTAACTAGGTTAACTAGGCAGGTTAGGTTAATTAGGCAAGTCATTGGCAATAGTGTTTTTTTTGCCGAGTGCCTTAGTGTCCCACCACTGACGATATATACAGCCATATCGCACTGCTACGAGTGTGATATTGCGTTTATACAACAGTTTGACAGCATAATCGTGTAAATAAAAAAGAAAATCAAACACGGAGAGTCTCAAAACCCTTTTGTAAGAGGAACTACTTTCTTCCGCCATTCATTCACATCTGCAGCTGACGGTCAGAACAGCAGAAACCGTTGCTACTTCACCAACGTCACTTTAGAGCTAGTGTTTGAATGATTCTCTAGCGTAATGTCTAAAGTGACGACAATACAGGTGATTCTGCTCACATTTTAAGATTATAAGGCTGAACTGCATGAAATGCCATCCGTCTACAGAGATTTCCCAGTATTTCTCTGTTGCAATCGGGAGATCACAATAATTAACTCTGAAAAAGCTACAGCAAAGCAAACACTACCAGAAACACTACCAGACTATGGTATAAATACAGCACTACAACATACAAAAGAGAGAGATCGACTTAGAAAGTTATTTACCTGTTTTTTTAACGATTTGATCAGCTGTAGTTTGAAATTACAGATTGGTCTCTGTCGCCATCTTGTGGCAGAACGTCAACCGTCTTTGCTCTGCTCAGTATGACAGGCTGATGGCGGCCAACACGCTGAATCTCCGAAATTATGAATATTTAAAATAGGCACTATCCTTATAAATAAACTGCATAGTTGCAATCTAAACAACTACATTCTCACCTAAAAAGCCTCAAAAGTACATTATGCTGTCCAACATCTGCAATATTTGTCAACCTGTAGTGAGTTTATTGATCTGCTGTCACTATGTGGGCGGAGCAATACAGAAGGGTGAGGAGGCTGGACGAGTGCTGTTATTGCAGAATATCGCACGGCTATCAGCCAATCAGATTCGAGAACCAGACAAAACTGTTGCATAAACATATATATATACACTACCTGACAAGTCTTGTCGCCTATCAAAGTTTTAGGAACACAAATAATAACTTGACTTCTAGTTGATCATTTGGTATCAGAAGTGGCTTATATGAAAGGCAAAGGCCTCTAGATTATGCTTATTTTACGATTTATTTTACGATTATGCTTATTAAAAAAAAAAAAGTGGGAAATATTAGAAAAAAAATGTATATATATGCCTCAAGTGTCTAAAATGAAAATATAACATTAAATATTTAATTGCATACATGCTACATGCTGATCTTCCTGCAATTTATAGGCAGAAACAGAAATTCAAATATTTAATTGTGCATATTCATTTTTAAATTATGTTAATTAAGTGTTAGTTAATTATGTAACTATCTAATTGTATATTAATTCATCAACGATATATGACCAGTATGTCAAATTGTTACACATAATGTACAAGGAATTTTACATACACACACATTATATACTATATGTCATAAGCTTAATAGCAAATATTATTGATTAAATGTGTGGATTTTTCAAAAATATGTACAAATTCATTTTTAAATGGTCTATATACAGCATATATTGCTCAGGATATATGAGTATGTACACCCCTCACAAATCTCATGATTTTAAACGTATTATACTTCTACTTCTAAAGATGTTCGGCGACTAAACTATTATTTTAATAACTATATCTGTTTAATAAATCTGTTTTGTTCAAATACACCAACATATATCGCCTATATTCACTGAGAAATGGATTGGATGGATTTTCAAAATGGAGTGTACTCATTTATGCTGAGCACTGTATATATAAAATGAATATATGTGTATTTTCAGGTGAACTGTTCCTTTAAGTCGTAACTTGCTCGTATGTTATTATAATCTGTTGTTTTTCACTTCCCTTCCGTCTCCTCTATGTAAAGTGGTTTTAACCTCCATTACCCCCCCCACCTCTCTCTATCTCTCTGTCTATCTCTCTCTCTCTTTCTCTCTTGCTGTAAATCCATCCCTTCCCTCATATTCTCCTGGGCTTCCCTCCATTTTGCCACACTCGGGCTATTTTTACCTTCCAGAATTTAATGGCTGCAAAAAATAGCTCCTGGCTGGTGCGACTACACACTCTCGCGCGCGCGCGCAACAGACAGGAATCATTATTGTCAAAGCAATAAAAAGCATCCGTTTTTTGCTGTTGTTTTTTTTTTTTCCGGCGAGGGAATGTTCTGGGATGTTCACCGGACTGACCACTGATAACACACCAACAAACCCTCAATTACACACCGCCTCCTCTTCCTCTGCCCCTTTCTGTGCTTTCTCTGTGTCTGTGTCAAAGCCAAGGCCATGTATGTGTGTCAATGACATCCTCCTTTAAGCGGTGGAGATGAAATATTTAGTCTTCCCGGTGTAAAGCGGAACAAGGATGTTTTTCGGGAACGGCTCCCTTGTATTCTATTATTGTAGACAGCACAGTTAATAGATTAGCGTGTTATTTATACCATTAAAGTCAAATCAAAGCTAACCATGTTGATTTTGTTCACTCACATTGCTAGTTTTGTGGTGAACAAGTCATCTGTGCATGTCATTAAGGAAAACAATTCAAATGTGATCTAAAATTGAAATCTGAAAATGCACTTCCGGTTTGTTTTCAGTTAAATTCTCAGATTCTGTCTGAGGTATTGGGCGGGGCTAACACATTTAACCACGCCTCTCCAGCTGTCAGTTTTGACTACAAACAGAAACTGTGAGCAGGAGGAGTCCCTTTCCCCGATATTTCTGAATGAAATGCCTACTTCACTACATCCAATCAGCTCTCAGTAGAAAAAACAAGCCACGCCCACTGTTTTCTCATTTAATATTCCGTTTCTCTTGGAACTGCGTCACAATACGACCAAAAAAAAAACGGTCGCAACTTCCGGTTCATGTGGACTTTAACGTTTGTGTGGAATCAAAATTTAGTCCAAGTTTATTTTGCTAGCAAAACATTTCTATTCTTAAGGTGAATAATTAATCAATGTAAGTTAATCTATTGAAAAAAAAAACTGTTACTACTTCTACTGTTTTGGTAATCTTCAATCCAAGTCTGAACATTTGCTTCCACGTTTGGAATGGCATACTTTCTGTTGACGCAACACAATCTCGTGGCAATTCGTAACTTTTTGATTTAGTGGCTAATTCGTATGAATTTGTACGATCTCATTTGTACAATTTAGTACAATTTGCTCATCCCCCAATGACGGTGGGGTTTAGGGGCGGGGTTGGGTGCCACGCCTCCTTTTTAAAATCGTACATTTTTGTACGACTGAACTCATACGAATTCATACAAGTTAGCCACTAAACTGACAAAGCATAAAATACTTACGTTTCCTCGTGAGATCAGACTGAGGGTTTCCATAGCAATTCATTCATTCATTCATTTTCTTTTCGGCTTAGTCCCTTTATTAATCTGGGGTCGCCACAGCGGGATGAACCGCCAACTTATCCAGCATATGTTTTTATGCAGCGGATGCCCTTCCAGCTGCAACCCATCACTGGGAAACATTCATACACACTCATTCAAACACATACACTACGGACAATTTTAGCTTACCCAATTCACCTATACTGCATGTCTTTGGACTTGTGGGGGAAACCGGAGCACCCGGAGGAAACCCACGCGAACACGGGGAGAACATGCAAACTCCACACAGAAATGCCAACTGACCCAGCCGAGGCTCAAACCAGCGACCTTCTTGCTGTGAGGCGAACGTGCTACCCACTGCGCCACCGCGTCGCCCCTTCCATAGCAATTGTATAGCAATAATCTTAAAGTACACATGAAATCTGATTTTGTTAGCTCACGATGCTAGTTTTGTGGTGAACAATTCATCTGTGCATGTCATTAAGAAAAAAAAATAGTTTGCCCTTGTAATCTTTAATTGAAATCTGAAAATGCACTTCCTGTTTGTTTTCAGTTAAATTGTCAGATTAGGTCTGTCTGAGGTATTGGGCGGGGCTAACACACTTAACCACGCCCCTCCAGCTGTCAGTTTTGACAACAAACAGAAATGGTGAGCAGGAGGAGTCTGTTAGGTTGTAATAACTCTCCCGAAACCCTTTTCCCCATATTTCTGAATGAAATGCCTACTTTACTGCATCCAATCAGCTCTCAGTAGACTTTAATGTTTGTGTGGAATCAAAATTTTGTCAAAGTTTATTTTGCTAGCACACATTTCTATTCTTAAGCTGAATAACCAATCCGTGCTAGTTTATCTACTAAAAACAATGTTTGGAGGGGTCGCTCGAGAGCACCGAATGGAGTGGACGTAGTTTTGAGGAGCTCCTCTACTAACCTCGAAAAAACTAGCTTAATTTAATCATAATCAAAACGAAATGACACCTTTTTAAGCTTGAAGTCAAGATGACGAAACCTAAAACGAAGAAACGTGATCCACCGGCCAACGTAGACATTCAGTCAATGGAGAAGCAAACTCCGGCTAGTGCTACTGTCAGCGACAAGACCATGGCCTTATCCCCAATCTTGGCAGCAATCCAAGCATCTATTCAAGCTATGGATAAGTCGATGAATGACAGATTTAACTCTACTGAAAACAATATTTGTTTCGGTAATCTTCAATCAAAGTCTGAGCATTTGCTTCCACGTTTGGAGTGGCAGCCCTTCTGTTGTCAACCTGAAGGTTTTCATAGCAACAGTAAACACGTTCCTAACCACACCTCTTTTACCATGGCTGCATCCAAAATCGCCTACTACTACATTTGAATTTGAATTTACTACATGGCCAATAGAAAAGTACATTCTATATAGTATGAATGTAAGTAGTATGAATGGAATGGGGATGTACTACATCACTTCAGAATCTCTCCCTTAGTAGTAGGCCATCCGGGTACTTCTTGCCTACTTTGTTTTTCGAAGACTATGAATTAGTGTAGCCACGATACTGTAATTTGATACCAATCGGTACTGACATTTTAAAAACCCGCTAATTTCCTGCTAACATTTGAGCGCTGTTGAGTGCGTTCTTAAACAGCGCTGTTTTGTCATTGTGTTCACGTGCTCAACAGAAATGACTGTGATTGGCCATGAAGATCATCAGTTTACGGAACTCACCGCTGCTTACTGAGTGTAACCCCAGATATAGAAACTGGAGCATTATAAAGCTGTGAAGATCAGTCAATTCATCAGCAGATCGCTCGTATGTCAGCTTATAAACAGACCAGCTGATCTTTAAGGCTTTAAAATGCTCCAGTGTCCCTGTATCTGGCTTACACTCAGTAAACAGCGGTGAGTTCAGTGAACTGATGACCTTCACGACCAATCAAGTCATTTCTGTTAAGCACATGAACACAATGGCAAATCAGCACTGTTTAAGAACGTGCTCCACAGCGCTCAAATGTTAGCGGGAAATGGACATTTTTTAAATTTCAGTACCGACTGGTACCGAATTCCAGTATCGTGACAACACTACCATCTACAGAGGAATCTCATTGGCCCAAAATATTGCTTTTTCATTTAACTATCCAACGTCAAACACATTCTGATTGGCAGTGCATTTAGCTTTCAGTAGCGACCTAAAAATCGCATCCGAACACTACTATGACTTCAGACATACTACTCGGCTCACATATTGTTTTTAACATACTATATTGTATAGAAGTATGCAATTTCAGAGGCAGCCTATTAGTGTGTTATGAGGGAATGACGGCCAAAAAAAGCCCTGCCCAGTCGGAAGTACATCCACATCCTGAAATAAAAGTCTCAACAACTTCCAGTTCAAAGGGACTTTAAAGGTAATATTGTTGTAAATAATGTTCAGTTTCTTGACCTTTCTGCTTATATTAGCAGTTTCGGAATCAGCAAGGACCACAGTTTCAGCCAGTTTTGCCTAATTAACCTAATTAAGCCTTTAAATGTCACTTTAAGCTGAATACTAGTATCTTAAAAAATATCTAGTCAAATATTATGTGCTGTCATCATTAGAAATGAGTTATTAAGACTATCATGTTTAGAAATGTGTTGAAAACAATCTGCTCTCCGTTAAACAGAACTTGGGGGAAAATATAAAAGAAATAAAATTTAACAGGAAGGCTAATAATTCTGATTTCAACTGCATATGACATATTCATGTGAAATCCAAATATGAACTTATATTTCATAAATGTAAGTTGCATATTTCCCATGTATTAGATGTCTATGGGAATACTACAAACTGCAGCAATAGTATGGCAGACTGATATTATGAACCTTGACTCAAGACAAAACCCCATGTTTCTCTCTCTCTGTCCCGGGGCAACAATCCATTGTGAGAGTAATGATTTAGAGGACGGAAAATCAATGCTTCAGGGTTAACGTAAATCTGTGGTGAAGACTATAACCTCAAGACCTGCCTGCGTACAAGCGCTATCAAACACTCTCCAGAAGCAAACGCACAAGCAAACAACAGAGCAGTTCACTTGAAAACCATTTATACACCCTCGTAATATCGCAAACCCACGCGACTGACTTACGCTTAGCAGGAAATTAGCATTTTGATATGCAGCTCTTTCTTTCAGGAGTAATAAAGGCTAACAATATACAGTTGAAGTCAGAATTATTAGTCCTCCTGTATATTTATGTAACGGACAGCAGATTTATTTCAACACATTGGTAAACATAATAGTTTTAATAACTCATTTCTAATAATTGATTTCCTTTATCTTTGCCATGATGACATAATATTCATTCATTCATTCATTTTCTTTTCGACTTAGTCCCTTTATTAATCTGGGGTCGCCACAGCGGAATGAACCGCCAACTTATCCAGCACATGTTTTACGCAGCGGATGCCCTTCCAGCTGCAACCCATCACTGGGTAACATCCATACACACTCATTGACACACATACACTACGGACAATGTAGCCTACCCAATTCACTTATAGCGCATGTCTATGGACTTGTGGGGGAAACCGGAGCACCCGGAGGAAACCCATGCGAACAAGGGGAGAACATGCAAACTCCACACAGAAACGCCAGCTGACCCAGCCGAGGCTCGAACCAGCGACCTTCTTGCTGTGAGGCGAACGTGCTACCCACTGCGCCACCGTGCAGCCCCATGACATAATATTTGACTAGATATTTTTCAAGATACTAAAGTGACATTTAAAGGGGTTAACTAGGTTAATTAGGCAAGTTAGGGTAATTCGGCAAGTCATTGTATAACAGTGGTTTGTTCTGTAGACAATCAAAAAAACAAATATTGCTTAACGGGGCTAATAATATTGACCTTAAAATGGTTTAGAGTGCTTAGGACCTCAGACTTGGCCAAAGGTTTACCTTCCAACAAAACAATGACCTTAAGCACACAGCTGAAATTACGAAGGAGTGGCTTTACAACAGCTCCGTGACTGTTCTTTAATGGCCCAGCCAGAGCCCTGACTTAAACCCAATTGAGCATCTCTGGAGAGACCTAAAAATGGCTGTCCACCAAAGTTTACCATGCAACCTGACAGAACTGGAGAGGATCTGCAAGGAGGAATGGCAGAGGATCCCCAAATCCAGGTGTGGAAAAACTTGTTGCATCTTTCCCAAAAAGACTCATGGCTGTATTAGATCAAAAGGGGGCTTCTACTAAATAACAAAGGGTCCGAATACTTAGGACCATGTGATATTTCAGTTTCTCTTTTTTAATAAATCTGCAAAAATGTCAACAATTCTGTGTTTTTCTGTCAGTATGGGGTGCTGTGTGTACATTAATGAGGAAAAAAATGAACTTTAATGATTTTAGCAAATGGCTGCAATATAACAAATAGTGAAAAATTTAAGGGGGTCTGAATACTTTCCGTACTTACTGTGTGTATATATATATATATGTTTTATTTTTTGTAGTTTATAATAATACATAAATATAACAAATATATGTTTTCCTCAATATTGGTGTTTTACTGCCTATTCGTCAGCTACCCGTATGCTAAAACAGTATATTAATAATTCAAAAACAAATATGAACTCTCCTTCAATCTCTGAACAGATCAGGAGAAACAATACAGAATATATATAACAAATAAACATGAAAAATGCATCTGCAGATATCATGTGGCACTGATTCGACAGCCATAATGGCATTCACAGAAAACAGTCCCGCTTTTTTATTTTAGAAACCTGTCATAAAATGCTATTGACCTAGCGGCGCGTGAAGACACCTAGCTATTCATCACTGAATCGCGCTGTTTAAATGTGAAAATTACAGGCCTTCTCTGGCAGCGAGACCCAATTCAGGAAAGCATCTATTATAATTCAATTAAATACATCACAACAGACCCAAAACTGCGCCCGGCTTACAATCCAACCATGCCACAGCGCTTGAGAGCCATGAAATCCATCAATCATGCAGATTTGCCGTGTGTGCACGTGTGGATAATCTGGGGAAATTAGATGATGTTCAGTGGCGTTAATTGTTTGTCATTTGAGCTGAGACCTGCCCTCTTTTCCTGCGCGGGTCACGCAGTAAAGCAGACGGCGAGATTTACAGAGACGCAGTTAAATGCTGGTGCATAAACCAACACCAGCGTCTGTTGGAGACCTGTAGCCCCTGTCAAGCTGTTATTACTTGCTGCGGTCACTTGATAGTCTGCTGTCCTGTGCACTCAATAAGTCATGGCTAAAGAGAATTATAGTTCGCTATAGAAGTAGACTTCGCTTGAAAATAAAAGACTGGACATAAGTGTAACTAAGGGATATTAATGGGTTGGTCTGAGAAGAAAAAAATGGTAAAATTTACTGTAAAAACGGCAGCTGTGGTTGTCAGAATTTTACAGTAAATTACCACATTTCATTCATTTATAGTCATGTTTTGAAGCACTAAGTGTAACAATGA
>CAIGQV010017386.1:36545926-36564770 GCA_903798115.1 Danio jaintianensis
TAAATTACCACATTTCATTCATTTATAGTCATGTTTTGAAGCACTAAATGTAACAAAGATATATTAAAGGGTTGGTCTGACCAAAAAATCTGTACAATTTAGGGAAAAAACCCCAGCTGTGGTTGTCAGAATTTTACTGTGAAAAATACGGTATAAACCTATTATAATTGTCAATATTTTACGCTAATTTACCATATTTTATTCATTTATAGTCATGTTTCGAAGCATTAAGTGTAACAAAGATAGTAGAGAGTAATTTTAGCGTGAAAAAAACCAGTTGAAATATACAAGACATTTCTGGGGTTTTTTTACACCGTATTTCATTAAGTTATAGTCATGTTTTGAAGCATTAAGTCTAATGAAAAGATATTAAAGGATTGGTCTGACCACAAAATCCGTAAAATTTACGGTAAAACAAACGGCAGCTGTGTTTGTCGGAATTCTACTGTGAAAAATACGGTACAAACATAATATAAATGTCAACATTTTACGCTAATTTATTGTATTTCATTAATTTATCGTCATGTTTTGAAGCATTAAGTGTAACGAAGAGATATAGGTTGGTCTGACCAAAAAAATACATAAAATTTACAGTAAAAAAGGGCAGCTGTGGTTATCGGAATTTTACAGTGAAAAATACGGTAGAAACACGAAAGAAAGGTCAACATTTTATTCTAATATACCGTATTACATTCATCTATAGTCGTGTTTTGAAGCACAAGGGTAACAAAGAGATATTAAAGGGTTAGTCTGACCAAAAAATCTGTATAAATTATGGTAAAAGAAATGTTAACATTTTATGGTAAATTACCATATTTCATTAATTTATAGTCATGTTTTGAAGCACTAAGTGTAACAAAAAGATATTAAAGGGATGGGCTGACCAAAAAGTTTGTCTTTTGTAGGTCCACATTGTAAAAAAAAAAATCTGTACAATTTACAGTAAAAAAATGGCAGCTGTTGTCGTCTGATTTTCAGCGTGAAAAAAAAACAAAAAATATACAAGAAATTTCCATATATTTTATAGTCATGTTTTGAAGCATTAAGTGTAATGAAGATATATTAAAGTGATGGTCTGACCAAAAAATCTGTAAAATGTACAGTAAAAAAAAAGGGAGCTGTGGATGTCAAAATTCTTCAGTGACAAATACAGTAGAAACATAACATAAATGTCAATATTTTATGGTAAATTACAGTATTTCATTAATTTAAAGTCATGTTTTGAAGCACAAGGGTAACAAAGAGATATTAAAGTGATGGTCTGACCAAAAAATCCGTAAAATTTACGGTAAAAAAAAATGGCAGCTGTGATTGTCGGAATTTTACAGTGAATAATACAGTAGAAACATAAAAGAAATGTCAACATGTTAGGGTAAATTACCGTATTTCATTAATTTAATTTAGTTACATTTAAGTGTAACGAAGAGATATTGAAGGGGCGGTCAGACCAAAAATAAATTCTTTTTTTAGGTCCACATTTTAAAAAAAATGCGTTAAATGAATATTTAAAAAATGGCCCAAAATAACAATTTTGCCATCATTTACTAACATTTGACTTGGTTCAAACCTGTTTGATTTGTTTTTGTTCTGTTGAACACAAAAGAAAATATATATATATATATATTTGGAAACCTGTAACCATTGACTCCCATAGTATTTATTTTTTCCAATAGAAGTCAATGGTTATAGATCTTAAAATATCTTCTTTTGTGTTCAACAAAACAAACAAACAAACAAACAAACAAACAAACAAAAAACTGTAACTGGTTTGGAACAAGACAAGGGTAAGTAAATAATGGCAGAATTTTCTCTTTTTTTGTGAACTAACTCTATAGATAACACCAGAATTTTCATTTTCTAGTGAACTGTTCTTTAAACCACAGAAGGCCATTAAACATTCATGAACACACTCCCATACAAGCAAACACATACACATGTGCTGACACACATACATAATAATAGCTCTGGTACCATATCTCCAGTGGTCCCTTGAGGTCCTAAAATGTGACATATTTAAACCAGCTGAGGCAGGCCGCACACTAGGCAATTTTCAGCCATATAAAACAGAACGTCACAAAACAGCATATCAGTGCAGAAGGCTGAAGGAGGGGCTGATATCCGGCTTGAGGGCTGAAATACAGTGTGACAGTATGAACCATTGTCTGACAGGGTCTGGAAAAGGACAGCTGAAGAGAAAGAGAGTCTGTGGTGCAAGAAAAGGCATGCAGATCATATTTAAGCTGAATTTAAAGACTCTTATTACAGCAGGGATATTGTTTATAAAGCATCTCAGAGAAAGGGAACTAACCCTGTATGGTCTAAAGCAGTGGTTTCCAACTCCAGTCTTCAGGTCCCTCACCCTGAAACATTTTATTGGATTTTGTCTCTCTTATTTGACGCACAAATGTCAGGCAGAGGACTGGATTTGGGAACCTCTTGCTCTAGTGATATTTCTTGAATAATGCACACACTCTCAGAAATGATGTAGTTTTAGATTCACCCAAAAATAAATCATTTAATTCTTATGCTATAATACAAAATAATGTTTTATTATGTGTACACTACCTGGCAAAAGTCTTGTCATTGATCCCAGTTGTAAGAGCAACAAATAATTTGACTTGACTTATAGTTCTAGACTTTTAGAAGGTTGATTTTTCCGATGAATCATCTGTTGAACTGCATCCCAGTCATCACAAATACTGCAGAAGACCTACTGGAACCCGCATGGAGCCAAGATTCTCACAGAAATCAGTCAAGTTTGGTGAAGGAAAAATCATGGTTTGGGGGTTACATTCAGTATGGGGGCGTGCGAGAGATCTGCAGAGTGGATGGCAACATCAACAGCCTGAGGTATCATGACATTTGTGATTGCCCATTACATTACAAACCACAGGAGAGGGCAAATTCTTCAGCAGGATAGCGCTCCTTCTCATACTTCAGCCTCCACATCAAAGTTCCTGAAAGCAAAGAAGGTCAAGCTGCTCCAGGATTGGCCAGCCCAGTCACCAGACATGAACATTATTGAGCATGTCTGGGGTAAGATGAAGGAGGAGGCATTGAAGATGAATCCAAAGAATCTTGATGAACTCTGGGAGTCCTGCAAGAACGCTTTCTTTGCCATTCCAGATGCCTTTATTAATAAGTGATTTGAGTCATTGCAGAGATGTATGGATGCAGTCCTCCAAGCTCATGGGAGTCAGACACAATATTCATTCTTTTTCCACTGCAGCATGACTTTATATTCTATACTGCACATTATTTCTGTTAAGTGACAAGACTTTTGTCTGAGCAAAGTCAGACCTTACTGTCCTAATTAAATCATTAAAAATCAAGACAGGATCATATTTTATTTAGGTAAAATAAGCGTAATCTAGAGGCCTTTGCCTTTCATATAAGCCACTTCTGATACCAAATGCTCAACTAGAAATCAAGTTATTATTTGTGTTCCTAAAACTTGGATAGGCGACAAGACTTTTGTCAGGTAGTGTATATGTCTTCTTATATATATATATATATATATATTTAGAGCCTATGTTTGTAAAAGAATACAAAAATAGAAGTTGGCTTCATGAAAATCTTTTCCATACAATGAAAACGATCATACAAGTACCAAAAGTACCCTACAAGTAATCCATGAGTATTCTACACAGTACAAACTTTAAGTACTGATCTATTGAAATGAAATCTGTAAAACTCTGCATTGTATATTTGAATATACATAAATCCAAAACAAATGTTAGAGTTTGTGGAACATTAACATCAATTAACGACTTAAATGTTGCTCTACCCACTCAAACCTATTGTACCGTATGCTCTCAAAAAACGTGGAAAACAGTGCACGATTAGCTGTAGTCACTATACGCATTCACTTCATGGCAAAGAGCAGCATGAACATTGTGCTAAACTTCTCTTTTTATGTTCTACTGAAGAAAATCAAATTTGGTTTGAAACCAAATGAGAGTACGTGCAGATTTATTTTGTGTGCTTTATCCCTAAACATTTGTAAAAAGGAATTACACAAGACTGTAGAGCTGTGCAATATGACGTTGACTAAATATTCAATCATTTCATACTGTTTGTTTCCTGGTGTCGCAAAATACGATTTTTTTTGGGTAATGCTTCTTCATCATTTAGATGAGCACAATATTTCACACAAGACAGAAATTAGATCTTTATCGTGATATGAGATGTTTGTCGTATTGCTCAGCTCTACAAGAATGGTAAACAGTGCATGCACAGGACAGACCCACACAGGAAGTGACTTACAGGAAGGATTTAACGTCCAGGCCTCGCTTCTTTATCTGACCCATCATGTGATCCACGCTGCCAGGGTTTCCGTGAGAGCCCTGCCCCCCGGCACCTGCTGACCTATGGTGGCCTGGTTCGCCCCTTGAGTTCCTCGAGCCGGCTCCGCCCCCTCCCCCAGGCCCTGCCCCTCCAGGCTGGGTGTGCAGCTGACCCAGACTTTGGGAGATAGGCGGCCTATTGTCTAAATTTGGAGGCGGAGCCTGGATCAGCGGCTGCTGGAGGCTTTGCTGACGCAGTAAAGTGCGTGGCCGAGGGGTCGCCCCTGCTGACGGGACGTAGTCCAAAGTCTCGACCGAAGAAAGGGTGTGGTCGGATAGACTGAGCGGGCAGAGCAAAAAAGAGGGCAAGGAGCGGGATGAGGAAGGGCGGGAATGACAAAGTGAGGGATGAGGGAGAAGAAGAACAGAAGGCAGGACGAGAACAAAAGGACGAGGATGAGACGAAGAAGAAGATTTGGAAGGATTTGTAGAAGTGAACGATTCAGACGGACATGAGGGAAGATGATGAGAAGACAAGTTGAACAGATCATCCAGATGAAGGAAAGTCAGGGAGTTTGTTTGAGGCGAGAATGATGGAGACGAAATATTCCAGGAGGTATGGGGGCAGAATGGGACAGCCAAAGAGGAGAAAGGCAATGAAAAGAGAGTGTCGTCGGGTGGAGGAGAGGGTGGAGGAAGATGAGGAAGAGGAGGAGGAGGGGTGCGAGGTGTAGGCGGGGAAAGGAGGAGAAGGAGACAGAAAGAGAGAAGCATCAAACAGAGGCAGTATCCACCATAACACAAGTAGCAGAAAAGCCCACAGTCGGCCTGCTCTGTGTGAGTCTGCAGGAGTGTGTGTCCGTTCCCGGCCCGAGCAGCACTGCCTTGAGCTGAAGGCGAGCGGTGGGTGTGTGCATGTGTGTATGTTTGGGAGGCATGTGCTGGCTGTTTGCGGGTGCGTGTCTGACTGGATCGCGGTGTGTGTCGGGATTGTCCTGAACGAGCGTGAGCATGTGTATGCCGCGGTGTGTGTGTTGTCAGTCGGCCACCGCCAGTTCTTCCAGGAGACTGTTTCTTGGTGT
The DNA here is from genome assembly GCA_903798115.1 of Danio jaintianensis. Taxonomy (NCBI): domain Eukaryota; kingdom Metazoa; phylum Chordata; class Actinopteri; order Cypriniformes; family Danionidae; genus Danio; species Danio jaintianensis. The sequence goes on from CAIGQV010017386.1 coordinate 36,551,295, forward strand.
GCTGCGAGCCTCCCATCATCTCTGTCTATTCTTCTATTCTGTCTATTCTTCTTTTGACTTTGCCTGTCGACGTTCATTTTAAGTAACACCATGGCCCCTTGTGTTTTCCTTCAGCAGCCAACCATCTACGCCGATTCATCCGTCATCCTTTTATCCTCTCCTCCCCTCCCTTCACAATCACGTCCCTCTGTTTTTCTCATTAGCCCTGTTTCACGTCTGAACTGAAAACTGTGCCACCTCAGAAACTTCACTGCGAGTTGTAAACAGGAGACGGTAAACATTGTCTGGATATTATTTTCCATTTCAGCTTGTCTTTCAGGACAACAAAGCATGTGCTCAGGTTGTACATTTAGGGTATAAAAGTTTAGCCTGGGGATTTACTACTCGCCCTCAAGTGGTTCCAAACCCGAGTTTCTTTCTTCTGTTGAACACAAAAGGAGATATCCTGAAGAAGCTGTAAGTATTGACTTCCATAGATGGAAAAACAAATACTATGGATGCCAGTGATTACAGCTTTCTTCAAAATGTCTTCTTTTGTGTTCAACAGAAGAAAGAAACTCAAACAGGTTTGGAAGAAGTAAAGGGAGAGTAAATGATACGTTTTCAGTTTTGGGTGAACTATCATTTAAAGCAGGGGTTCCCGAACCTTTCAGCCTGCGACCCCCCAAAATAACAATGCCAGTGACTCGCGACCCTCAATATCTTCTGAGGTGGTTATAAATATATAAACCTTGCACAAAACGGCGAACACACACCAATAGGTATGTGTTGTTGTAGGCCAGTCAGTTGTGGCCTGTATTTATTTTTAATGTACATGAGTGCCGTAAAGGTGTCAGAAAGTTTAACCTGGTGCCATAAAATTAAAGTGCTGTGTCTTTAATATAATGTAACCACCAGTGCTTAATTTGAGCCGGATCCTGTTCTGGAAAATGTCAGATATTCGTGTTTTGCATTCCGGTATTTATTTTAATGGATCCAGCATTAACTTGTGCATGGTGAATACCTACGTGAGTGTGTGTGTGTGTGTGTGTGTTAAAGCAAAAGTCCCGTTTAACTATTGGGCCTCAACAATATTTTCAGCCAATCGGCTTTCTTGTTTACAATCAATCTCATTGGTTGGTGATTGTTTCGCGCGCAGTGAGCAGCAAAAATAAATAATGGCATAGTGGCCAACCTAAATAATATTTGTATTTTAAAAATGGCAAAGAGGCAGTCAAGCATATTTTCATTTTTTAAAACCACAAGTAAATCTAATAATGAGCCTGATCAAACGAGATCTTGAGAAGATGAAACTGCGCGAATGGATCAGGATAGCCGGAGACAGAAGCAAAGCGATCTCAAGTCAGCCAGAAAACATGACAGAAGAGCTAACTGTGGGGTCTTCTTGAAGATTAAACGGAGTGAGTCCTTTAATTATTATTTTCACGTGGCACATAATAGTGAAGTGAACTGAATAGTGAGTGTTTATACGATTTATGTTTGTAGCTACATGTTTATATTAACCATGACTGACCTAAGCCGTTATATGGCACAAAATAATTAAAGACTGTTCAGAAATGTGATGCTTTTTTTGCGCTATCACCGTTTAATGACGTCATGTTCTGGGAAAACGGAAATTGTAATCCTAAAAGTTTTATGGTAATCCCCTCATTGTCCCGCGACCCCCACTTTGGGAACCACTGTTTTAAAGCAAGAGTGTCCATCTCAAGAGGATCCTGCAGAGATTCGTTTAAGGGAGTCCAATCCTGCTTCTGTAGTCCTGAAATATTTCAACTCCTATCATTGTTAAACACACCTGAACCACTAATAAAGTTATGACTAGGCATACTAGAAGCTTCCAGACTGATGTGTTGAGGCAAGTTGAAGCTAAACTCTGCAAAACAGTGGCCCTCCAGGACTGGGTTTGGACACCCCTGCTTTTTATTACCTGCTCCAATTGACTCTTCACAAATCCCTACCCCCGTTTTCTATGTCCGACAATCATTTCTGGACAAATTACTTAGTTATTTCAAACAGAAGCAGACATAAAGGTCTGCAGTATGCAAAGGAGGGAAATATTCAGGATGTAAGCGTAACTTGAAATGAAAACAAAATAACGATTGAAGCTACAGCATAGCATACAAGTCTACTGATGGAAAGTTTGGATCATTTGAATATAATTAAAATGTTATATAAGATGGGATCTCCGGCACAGAATATCAGCTGGATCACCTGTCAATCAAACTGCCTGCGAAGGGTCCATTAAATGCACCGAACCAAGAGCTAAAGAGCTTTTTAGGTTTAATAGAAACTTTCAGGCAGGTGTATTAGGGTTAGTTTTAAACATTGCAGCTAATGGATCCATCGGGAGCAGGTATGGACACTTTTGCCTTAAAGGGTTATCTATGATAAGGGTACATTACTTGGTACTAATTTGCTCATTTTAAAGTGGACCTATTATGCGAAAATCACTTTTATAAAGGGTTTAAACACAGTTGTGTGGCAGCAGTGTGTGAATATAACCAGGTTCTAATGGTAAAAATGTATAAATTTTATTTTTTATAATCACACTTTATAAAAACAGTCTGCAGAAACACTTTGATTGACATTCTCCCTTTGTACATGTCATCAGAGGGGGAAAGCCCCGCCCATTAGTGCCCATCTCTCCCTCATTAGCAAAAATAGTCCTGAGTGAGAAACGATAAAGATCGTGATAAAGAGAGTGTGAATCATAAACGATAATAGGCGTTTGTAGCTCCGCCCTCTTTTGAAAAAAAGCTCAATCTCATTTGAATTTAAAGCGATTATTTAAAGAGGCACAATTTGGATCAAAGCCTAAAACGGGTCCGTTTTAAAGCGTTATAAAACATTATTTGTGTGGTATTTTGAGCTGAAACTTCGCATACACACTGTAGGAGTCATTTGTTTACTTTATTTAAAGGTTTATGTTGTTAATCAGGATTTCTTTCATTTTGGACATATGCACCCCCTACAGGCCAGAGGAAGCTTAAAAGCTTGGGTGTGGCCAACTGGAGAAGACCTTACCTTCAGTCTGTTTGGTGGCCAAAGTTGTTTGATTTTGTTTATTTGATATCAGTTTTGTGTTTAAATTATCTGTAAATGAACTCTACAATAAACAGCAACAAATGAAAACTTGTCGTTCCATGTACTGTAACTAATGAAGCATCTAAACCCCTCAGCAGACCCAAGATGTGACTAATATGGAATTTTGAGTAAGGATAGTCACAACACACACTCTAGGGACATCGGAGACTTATTTGACATCTGAAGTCCAGAATTCCTCCTAAATTCCACCGAATTTAAGTTCAAACCTAATTAAACTCAACCAGTTAATTAAAGTGTTCAGGATTACTAGACACCCTAATGAATTTGTGGGTAATCTGCAGGACATTGATTCTCCGGGAGCAGGATTGGACATCAAGATGCTATTTGGCAGATTTTTTTTCCTGTCAGTGAACATTTGGAAGAATTCATTAAATAGAGGAATGCTTCAGAGTGATTTGGAGTTAATGTAATATAAAGTTTATGGGACATAACACACTTGCTCCAGTGGAGGAAATCCATCCTGATACGTTAAGTCAGCATGAAATGGCTTTCACATCCCATTTTACTTCTGTAATGTGACATATTTTTTATGTGAAACAGGATATTTAATGAGAAAATACTGCATTCAAATCTAATGTGACATGCAAGCGAATTTAGTGGTGAAAACAATATTTGAGAATTCCTTGCTATTGACTTCCTGGGGGATCTTTGCAATGGTTCTGCATCATAATGAAGACTCGCAGACTCTCATCTTTGAGTCTTTCTGACCTGAAGGTAAAGGTTAAAGTTACAGGACAGTTTACAATCCAGAGCATTCCAACGGCTGCTATTACTTACTATTACTAATTGACCATGGTTTATTGTTATTGATAATGTAACCTATATTAACACAGAGTCTACACTGGACAAGATATTTGCAACTATGATCTGACTAAACACAATAAACCTATTGTAGCTAATTACTAGTTAACATGACCTTTTCTTATGCAACATAGGCTCATTCTGAAAACGTAGCCCTATATACATTTCTGGAGATCGCGAATAATGTAGCCAGAGGTACGTATGGCTGCATTTTGTTTTTAAAACGAACGCTACGGGGCGGTATGACGCCGTTCCTTTTCGCGCTTACCAGCTGACCGCTTACCTCCATATGGACAGCTTTTCCGCTGTTACCAGTATGTCCAGTGGCTCGTAATAAAACAAACAATCAAATAACAAGGTGAGAATGTGGTAAAATCTGAAACCGTGGTAAAAATCAGGCTGTTGTAAGGGCTTTTCTTTTTCTGTATTGCTTTTCAAAACATTGTCGGTTGTGGTTTAGGGAAGAGGGTGGGATCGATCGGTCAGTCAGTCAGTCAGCCAGTCAGTCAGTTGACAGCGGCCTCTGGTGGATTTACGTGAGAACAGCAGGCACGAATGGCACTCACGAGAGAAATTTGAGATCTCAAAAACATACACAGCGGCCTCTGGTGGATTCGCGAAATCAAAAACTGCAAAAAAGTAGCTCCTGGGATGTATTTGGCGCTCTCCAGAAATGTATATAGGGGTACGTAATCAGAATGAGCCTGGGTTGTTTTTATGTTATATTAATGTTTTTATGCATAACTCCTGCACAGAAGCCCACATAGAAATCTGATATATGGCAATATATGCAAATGACATACAGTAAATGACATGCAAATGACATACAAGTACATATTTGGATTTCACATATATAAAATATGTCACATATGCAACATATATTTTGAAATATACCCACAATAATCATTTACATAATCATTTACATTTTTCATATATACAGTTTGTATTTTTCAACCATTTTAATTACAAATTTGTACATATGTTTATATATGAGATTCACAAGTGTTTTTTCATTTATTTACGGTTGTGAATTGCATTATGGGATGTTGATTTCTGCTCTGTCGACTTTAGATGTTGAACATTTAACTCTACAGTTTAACAAAGTGACTTTTACTGACATTTTAGTAATAATATAATCTAAAAGAAATAATATATAGACAAATAATTCTGTAAAATAACAGAGAATGTACTAACAGTTTATTACAATGTTTTTGCAGCGTAATACACAACACCAACCCAGACAATATATCACGTTAAACTATTAAAAACGTTCATAAAAGTCACTTCAGCAGCCAGTCAAGGTTAAAAGTTGTTGGAAGATAAATCAAGCTCCCATAATGCAATTTAAAAGCAGAAATAAACAAGAAAAAATACAACAAAATACAACAAAATACAGAAAACTGCTCATTTACGGACATATGACGCTGTATGACATATTTTATATATGTGAAATCCAAATATGAACTTGTATGTCATATAGGTAATTTGCATAATTACCATATATCACTTTTCTGTATGTGAGTACTAGCTATTTTTAGGTGAAATAGGCCTAAATTTGGATTTAATGTTGACATGAATTGGTACAAGGCAAAACTAGCATCAGCTCAACTGGTTAAACTAGTAAAAGTGCATGGAGCCAAACACCAGGTGCCAAAACAAGCCTAGAGAAGAACAATATGTAGACAAGACAGCGAGACAGTAAAGGAGAGAGACAGGGGAAAGAGGGTGTGAGACACAAACACGAGAGACAGACACATATAGATGCCCGAAAATAGAATCCAATTACTGACGAAGAAAAACGGAGGGTGTGTTGAGAGAGAGAGACAGAGAGAGAGAGAGAAGAGAAGTGAGTGGTGACTGGTGGTATGGATGGAGTGTGAGAAGAGAGATGTGAGACGGAGAGAGAAGAAGTGAGGAGAGGAGGTGTTAGCTAAGAGTGTGAAGAAAACTTAAATTGAGCCCCCTGTGTGTGTGTGTGCGTTTGTGTGTGTGTGTGTGTGTGTGTGAGCGCAACACTGGCTGAGTGAACGTCTGCTACACACAAGCGGGGCACAAATACAGTAGCGTTGTAGCAGCTCGGGTTTGTTTTGGTTTGGCGAGGTTGTGTTTTGAAGGCTGTGTGTGCGGTTTGGTTGCTTGTCCTGTCTTGATTATTTGTTCATTTGCTTGCTGTGTGTTGTTATTTAGTCTTATTGTATTTAATATGAAATCATAATCAAGGTTATTATAGTAAACGAAAACGAACGAAAAAAAACAAAACAAAAACATTTCGGTAACTGAAATAAAAATAAAAACTAGAACTAAATAAAACTGTATTGTTTATATATAGATGCCAGTTTTACGCCAGGTGATTGACCCGTACGGCACCTCGGAGTCTGTAATCCTGATGCCATTAGCCAGATCATGGTGATGTTTTACTGGCTGAAATTACGATTACTAATTAGATATTTTTGATATGTTGAGTCCTAACATGGGAGGATTGTCACGAAAGCTCAGGTTCGTGGAAAAGATCCAAACTTTCCATCACTACTATGTATCCAACCTCAGAAGCAGCATTGCACACATATTGTATGGTACTTAGGCCTACTATCTTGTGGACTGTTGTATTTGAATTTGAGGATGGGTAAATGATATTCATGTTTCCTCTGAATACATGTTTCAAATATATATCTTTGGTTGAGTTTTTATTATACAATATTCTCGTAATTTTGAATCTTGCACCAAACAAATATTCTAATTTACAACAAACAAACAAAAAACTAAAACTAATACTGAAACTGATAAAAACTAAACTAAAACTAAGCAATTTAATAGCTAAATAATTAATAAATTATTTATAATTAATAAATAACTAATAAAAACTAGTAAATCTGCCTCTAAACACTCATTTGAAACTGAATTTGAAAACAAAAAGTCAAAACGAAATAAAAACTAAAACTAATGAAAAATCCAAAACTATTATAACTTCGATCAAAATCCATATTTGATGAAAGCATCGTCCATATATACTTGCTTAGAACCGCTACTTGCTTGGTTACTTGAAAAAAGTAATTCATTACTGATTGCTAATTACATCCTTAAACTTGTATTTAAATGACTTTGTCTGGAAAGTAACTTATTTCAGTTACTTGAGTAGATCAACTATATTTAAAAGTCAACACATTGACAGTAATACAAATTAAATTCTTTTATTTCTTTAAATTAGTCAAACAGGGCATTTTAGCTTTTAAAAAATATATATATTTAAAGGGGACCTATCATGCCCCTTTTTACAAGATGTAAAATAAGTCTCTAATGTCCCTAGAGTGTGTTTGTGAAGTTTCAGCTCAAAATACCCCATAAATAATGTTTTCTAACTCTCTGAAACTGACCCTTTTATAGTCTTTGATCCTTATTGTGCCATTTTGGAGACTGTCGCTTTAAATTCAAATGAGATTGTGGTCTTTTCAAAAGACGGCAGAGCTACAAATGCATATGAGTCAGCATAGTGGCAGATTGAAAAACAAGACTAACGTCCTATGCTAATGAGAGAGAGATGGTCACTAGTGGGCGGGGCTTTCCCCCTCTGATGACACGTACAAAGGGAGAATATCAATCAAAGTGTTTCTGCAGACTGTTTTTATCAAGTGTGATTATAAAAAATACAATTAATACATATTTAACATTAGAAGCTGATTGCATTCACACACTGCTGCCACAAAACTGTTTAAACCCCTTATAAAAGTGATTTTTGCATAATAGGTCCCCTTTAAGAAAAGTTAAACACCATATGTAACAAATCATGAAACGTTGCAAAGTAATGACACCCTATTTCATACATACCAGGTATTATCATTCATTTCTTAATTCATTAAGTTTTGTTAAGCATGTTCAATCGTCTTGATAAATGTAAACTTCTTTTGGTGAAAAATAGAATCATCAAAATATTTTTGTAAAACAAAAAGTATGCTTCTCTGAATTGATTTGTATTGAATGGTTAAATTTATGTCCAGTATTTAAGGCATATACACTATAAGTAACTATAATTAAATGACAAAAACGAAAAGTAATCCCTAACTTTACTTCATAATTAAGTTACAGTGAATAGTTACTTTGTAAATAATTATACCCAACACTGCTAAGGACATATATTTGGTTTTATTTAGCATGATTTATCAGTGGTCTACCTCTAAATTTCTCACAAATTGTGTAATTTAACATCTGCTTTTCACAGTCCAATAATTCATAATGAATAAAACTCACTGTACTCAAACGGCCTCCACAGTCACCAGATCTCAATCCAATAGAGCACCTTTGGGATGTGGTGGAACGGGAGATTGGCATCATGGATGTGCAGCCGACAAATCTGCAGCAACTGCGTGATGCTATCATGTCAATATGGAGCAAAATCTCTGAGGAATATTTCCAGTACCTTGTTGAATCTATGCCACGAAGGATTAAGGCAGTTCTGAAGGCAAAAGGGGGTCCAACCCGGTACTAGTAAGGTGTACCTAATAAAGTGGCCAGTGAGTGTAGATCTCTAACAAGATTTTGCTTCTAATATATTCTATAATAAACGGCACAATAAACATGACTTAATGTAGTTCAAGAATTTGTAGTATAAAATAATAACAACAAACTAAATATTTTGCAATTAGCATGGCTTACTGAAATATGATTTTCAGATATGAAACTTTACTTCTTACAAACATTTAAATGCCTAAATATATAACAAAATGTGTTGCTTTGATGGCGATAGAGACTATATAAATGCATTTAGATACAATAATTGGATAAAAGATTTATTAAATAATTAACAAATGTATACATATAGTTAACATTAGCCGTATATTTTTGTACATACACTTTTTTTCAGTATGAAAAATATCAACTTGCTACTTTTCAGAAACACATCAGATTAGAGATCTCCAAGTGCCATATAACTTTACTTTTATACTGTAATATTTTATGTTTATGTCTAGTCATAATGACTCTCCTGATTCTGCAGTGACAGCTTAGCTTTTTTTACATTGTGCTAAAATAAATCAGTATTTGGGTTGTCTAAACTTTATCTTTATCTTTGTCTCACAGAGGACAAATAAGGTTTGTGCCTCCGTCAAGAACCAATGACATTTGAGCTTCAGCGAGGACCAATAAGATTTGAGCTTCCACTAAGACCAATGAAGTTTGAGTTTTTACAAGGACCAATGAGAAGCTTAAACCTCATTGGTCTTTGTGAAAGCTCAAACTTCATTGGTCCTTACAGAAACTCAGACCTCATTGGTTTATGGAAGGGCCAGAGCTGTTGGAGCTTTAACATGGTCTAATGAGATTTAAGCTTCTGCGAGGACCAATGAAGTTTAAGCTTCTGCAAAGACCAATGACATTTGAGCTTTCACAAGGACCAATTACATTTGAGCTTTCATGAGAACCGATATGGTTGGAGCTTTCATGAGGACCAATAAGGTTTGAGCTTTCATGAGGACCAGTGACGTTTAAGCTTTTTACATGGACCAATAAGATTTGAGCTTCTGCGAGGACCAATGAGGTTTCAGTTTCTGCGAGGACCAATGAAGTTTAAGCTTCTGCAAAGACCAATGACATTTGAGCTTTCACAAGGACCAATTACATTTGAGCTTTCATGAGGACGGATAAGGTTGGAGCTTTCATGAGGACCAATAAGGTTTGAGCTTTCATGAGGACCAATGACGTTTAAGCTTTCACTTCGACCAATAAGATTTGAGCTTCTGCGAGGACCAATGAGGTTTCAGTTTCTGCGAGGACCAATGAAGTTTAAGCTTCTGTGAAGACCAATGACATTTGAGCTTCTACAAGGACCATTTATATTTGAGCTTTCATGAGGACCAATAAGGTTTAAGCCTTCATAAGGACCAACGAGGTTTGAGCTTTCACAAAGATCAATGATGTTTGAGCAATGCGAGGACAAATGAGATTTGAGCTTCAGTGAGGAACAACAAGACTTGAGCTACTGCGAGAACCAATAATATTCCACAATAGCCAATGAGGTTTGAGCTTTAGTAAGAACCAATGAGGCAAGAGTTTTCACAAGGATAAATGCGGTTATGGCTTTAAAGAGCTTTGAGCTTCTGTGAGGCCCAATAAGGTTTATTTAAAGTGTCAGAGTTTTGAGTAAACATTGACTTTCGATGGAGGGACAGAAATAAAAATGATCTACTTTTATGTATGTTAAGACAAATAAAAAATAGACATTTCTTATGGGTTTGGAATGACATAAGTGTTCATTTAGGGGTTAAACTGACGCTTTAGGAATCCCGTCTGTATGTTCACTGATTCAAGAGCTCTCAGTTTTGCACTTATATTTATCACTCCTCACATATCATATTTGCAGACTGATTCAGGCGCATGATACGACCAATTACACCGTCTTTTAGCCGTTGCGCTTTATAATGGAGCGAAATGTGCGATCGCCGCTTCTGAGTGTTTCTAAGTGTGTGTGAGTCAGTCGTACAGAAGCTGCTATTATTAGACTGCCTGAAATCTCAGCACAGCGCAGACCCACACAAAGACGTTTTTAACTTTTCTTAAACAATTCACACACACGCACACACTCTGGTCCCCTGTTGACTCACTTGCTGTTCTTGAAGTCTCCCGAATGCAGGCGGCTTTGTACCGTCTGCCACCTGCCGGCTTTAATGCCGCCCGTCATCATGCTCCTGACGCTGTCACTGCGCAACGGACCCCCTCCGTCCCCCAATACACACCCCGCGGCCCCTTTCTGGCCCCCGGGAACCGTCCCACTGAGGGGTCCGCGAGAAAGAGAGCCGCGGAGATGCAAAGGAATGAGAGAAAGGAGGAAACATTGGGAGAGAAGAAACGGTTACATGGATTAACACAATCATTTCTGCTGTGAGAGTTGTGTGCGAATATACACACTAGCATTAGTCAACCTGAGTATTAAAGATACAGCGCGCCGCCTCTAGGGGGCATAACAGAGCCGGGTTTGACTTACAAATGATGCTTTGATCCCACATTTAATGACACCGGCTTCATACAGACATAACGTGGGTTATTTTTGTCAGGAATATTTCAGTTTTGCAGGAAAGTCCTGGTGAAAGTCATCATGCAGTTAGCAGGAGGTTGAAGGAACAGCGCTGCGCCGCTCAAACACTCACGACACACACACAGCGACACCAACAACAACAGCAGGGAAACAGCAAAAAGAGCTTTAAGTGACAAAAGCCGCAGATTGCCACAAAACCAGATGAGGAATAGGATTTGACTTATATGAATCTAATAATTCATTATATATTATATAATATTAAACACAAATGTGTTAACATTTTTTATTATATACATTTCTGAGTCTTCAGAGATTTTATTAGCTATAATAACTGATTATTAAAGCCAAGATAATAATAATAATAATAATAATAATAATAATAATAATAATAATAGGGGTGGCGCTGTGGGTAGTGCTGTCGCCTCACAGCAAGAAGGTCGCTGGTTCGAGTCCCGGCTGGGTCAGTTGGTATTTCTGTGTGGAGTTTGCATGTTCTCCCTGTGTTGGCGTGGGTTTCCTCCGGGTGCTCCGGTTTACCCCATAGTCCAAAGACATGCAGTATAGGTGAATTGAATAAACTAAATTGGCCGTAGTGTATGAGTGTGTGAATGAGTGTGTATGGGTGTTTCCCAGTACTGGGTTGCAGCTGAAAGGGCATTCGCTGTGTAAAACATATGCTGGATAAGTTGACGGTTCATTCCGCTGTGGCGACCTCTGATGAATAAAGGGACTAAGCCAAAGGAAAATGAATGAATGAATGAATGAATGAATGAACATATTATTATTATTATTATTTATTATTATTATTAATTATTATTATTATTTATTATTATTATGAATCATTATTATTATTATTATTATTATGCTATTTATCATTATTATTTATTTATTATTTTTATTTATTTTATAATTCTTTTTATTATATTATTTTGTCTTGTTATAAAAGTTTCAAAGGAAAAAGTGGAAATTCTTTCACTATGTCTGTTATATCAAGCATTTATGTTCTTTTCACTCAATAAAAATATAATAATTTAAATGTTAGCTGATAAGAAACATAAAATTGGTCAATTGTTCAATACCAACAGCAGCTCTTCCTGCTGAGCTTTGCTTGAATCTGCAGCTTTGGCCTCAAACAGCAGCGCTTTAGTGCAGTGGTCTGTGTTCACCCACACCGTTTAATCCAGCAGGTCCGAAAGCGTCCAGAGGGAGGAAAAATTGAATCACCTGAGCCGCCGTGGCTAACACGTTTGTTTAATTTTTCATTTTCAAGACAGGCCGTCCCATCTGAACCCCATCCGCGTTTGACGGACAAGCATGTTTTAAACCATTATTTTTCTTTATCGAATGCTCCCACAGAGACTCTTTTAGCGAAACCTGTCTGGATTACACCGGCGTGGGTTTTTACCGCTGCCAAACACAGGCTGGAAGATTCAGGAGAGCTAGAGAGACACATCCAGAGCACAGGAAAGAGGCAACACTTTAGTAAAAACAAGGTGAAACAGGGGTTACCACGCCACAATCAGACTGTAACGGTCAACCCTCGACGGGACTGTACGGAAATGAGGGTTACACAAGTGGCATTTAGTTTGTTTGTTTATTGTTGCTGTTCGCTGGATAGCTGAAATAGGAGGGTTGTCCGTCTCCATGGTAACACCCCATGGGGGAGGAACAGTGGGGGAGGGGTGAAAGGTAAAAATTTGCAACGCTAAAAACAGACAAGCAGGGCTGTAGGGAGTGATTTGGGACGTCCAGATTTGTACGATTTGAACAATTATATCTGGAGATAGTCGCTGCTATAATTCGTAAACTTCGAAATATACAGTTGAAGTCTAAATTATTCGCCCTCCTGAATTATTAGCCCCCAGTATATTTCTGTTTAACGGAAAGAAGATCTTTTTCAACACAACAGTTAATAGTTAATAACTAATTTCTAATAACTGACTTCTTTTGTCTTTGCCATGATGACAGTATATAATATTTTACTACACTTAAAAAAAAAACCCAGTTTTATTTCACATTTTTTTCACGTTATTCTGAAATACAGTTAAAAATCGTAAACTAACAGGAAAATACTGTAAATGTATATATCCAGTGTAAAAATCACATCAATGTGTGTAAATATTTTCGAAGATTTGTTTTAACATAATACCAATTAGGCACGGGATGATAACCTTTTTTCAAAGTATACCGCAATTTGCAAAAGTCACGGTTTTAAAACCATCAAAATTTCTGCTATACCATTCCTACAGTATATGTAAGATGTTTTATTTACTTTTTTTTTTTTTTTAGGACAACAGTATCTCCAGCAGAACAGATATCCAATATCCATTTTAAATTGTAAAGAAATCTGTGTTTTAGAAACTAATGAAGGCAGTATAAGCATGGTGCGAATTACAGGGGGGTTTGGGGGGGATTGACCCCCCTTATTTACGCTTGAGTTATTAAAAAAGTTATTATTTTTGAAAGAAATTTCCTGTCATTTTTAATTACGGCAAATTTCTGTAATTTAACATCCGTTATTTTACGGGAAATTTCTGTAATTTAACATC
>CAIGQV010017386.1:36597934-36607934 GCA_903798115.1 Danio jaintianensis
TTGTTCTATATAGTTTCAATGGTGTCATGCAGTTCCTATAATGATATTTGTGGCTGTTAGGGTGTTGCTATGCTGTGTGATGTTCTTTACGGTTGCCAGGGTGTTGCTTTGCTGTTTCTAGGATGTTCTGTGTCTTTGTTCAGAGTGTTGCTATTCAGTTGCTAGAGTGTAGCTACAGGTATGCTGTTCCTGGGATGATCTATATAGTTTTCATGATCTAACGCAGTTGCTAGGTTGATATATGTGGTTGTTAGGGTGTTGCTAGGCAGTTGATAGGATGTTCATTGTAGGTGGTTTTCACCTTGATACTTGGTGGTTGCTAAGCTATGTGGTTGTTATGCAGATGCATTGTATGATTCTCTATGTACTTGCTATCCTGTTGATACGGTGTAGCTATGCAGTTGCTGGGATGTTCCATACAGTTTCCATGGTGTCATGCAGTTTCTACAACAATATCTGTGATTCTTAGGGTGTTGCTTTGCTGTATAGTGTTCTTTATGGTCGCCAGAGTGTTGCTATGCAGATACATTGTATGATGCTCTATGTAGTTTGCAAGGTGTTGCTATGCTGTTTCTAGGATCTTCTGTGTCTCTGTCAGATTGTTGCTATCCAGTTGCTAGGGTGTAGCTATGCAGTTGCTAGGATGTTTGTCAGTGTTACTGTCCAGTTGCTAGGATGTACCTACGCAGTTGCTGGGATTTTCTACGTATACAGTTTCTATGGTCTAACACAGTTGCTAGGATGATATAGGTGGTTGTTAGGGTGCTGCTAGGCAGTTGCTAGGATGGTCATTGTATGTGGTTTTCACCTTGATGCTTGGTGGTTGCTAAGCTATGTGGTTGCTAAGGTTTCAGGACCCTGTTTGAGGAACTGTCTAAATGCTGTATAGACTACTACACATACACACCAACAAAAACATGCAACACATATACAGCTGACTCACTCTCTGGGGTTCGAGCACACACATGACACATTGGGAATCAATTAACTTTGACTCACAAATATGAGCCAAACAAACCAGTCGGTAAAGAGCGGTGCGGCACAGTTTCACTCCATCTGTCTAATGAGCTGCGGGACCGTCCTAATCAATCAACCTTTACACTGATTAACTGGCATGGAGACCACCTCCTTATTATTGCACATTTTTAAAGGTTTTCAACAAACCCATGTTACACAGTTCACGTGTGAGCGGAAAAACAATTAAATTAAAAAGATAGGGATGGCAATTACATTTTCGATCACAATTGGTGTGTTTTGGTACAACGCAACAAAGTATGGACACTGAATGAAAATAATAAAAATAAAAATTCTGTGTCAAAACTTAAACTGTAAATTCTAGACGCACTTGGCTGAAAAACATAAACAAAAATGCTTCGTTATAATTATTTATTTTATTGAAAAAAATGTAAGAATTTTCTACTTTATTTATTATTAACTCAACAATTTACATTATGCTTATTCTTAAAAATGCAAGCTAATAAAATAACCACATTCGGCGTCATTTTACCAGTGTTGCCAAGTGCCAACCTGACTTCACCAAGTAGGACATGTTCCTGGATTAACATCTATGTTGATCCTGGAACAACATTCCAATCAGCCAATCAGAATGAAGGGATACGTTTACAGTTTATGTTAAGTTTAGGTTTATGGTTAGGTTTATGCACTTCTACATGATTGTTATGCATCTGATTTTGGGAATAATTTACAGTTATGGTTGGCTTTAGGGGTAGGGAATAGGTATGGATTACATTTTCCAACAAAAATTATGTTCCAGGATCAACATAGATGTTAATCCAGGATCGCATCGTACTTGGCAAAATCATGTTGTATGTTTCCATGGCAGCAGAGTAGTGCTATTGCAAGCAGCAGGAACAAGTATAATACATAGAAATGTTCTGTTGGCACGTTATTTGAGCAGACCTTTTTTTTTGGTGAGCATGTGAGGTATAGCCTTTTTTCGACCAATGTTTGTGGCTGTTTTTCTCTTTTGGCCGAAAACTGAAAATCTTCACCCCAAAAAAATTTCATCCTAGAATTTTCGGCAGCCAAAATTTCTGTGCATCCTCAATGAATACCAATAAATGAATACCACATCCATTAATGATTACATGTTTGGGCAGTAGGGAGAGATCAGGTGGTCTTTTGTGACAGTTCAAACGCATTCAACAACATGAGTGTTTCAAATGTGAAAGCAATCTGACCAAATGGGTTTTCCAAAACAGTTGACAGTGGACAAGCTCAAAACATTTTAATTTAGACCAATCTAAAATTGCATGTCATCCACTTGTATAACAAAGTAGCTCAAACACACTTGCAGGAAGTTTCTGGTCAGGCGTTTTCAGGGTTTTTTTTATTAAAGGTGGCTAAAGTCTGTGTGACAACAAATGTACAATCTTTATTTTGCGAGCGCATATTGTTATTCTTGAGGTGAACAATAAATCTGTGCAAGTTAATCCACCGAAAAACAGTTTGTTTTGATAATCTTCAAACAAAGTCTGAGCTTTTGCTTCTGCGTTTGGATTGGCTGCTTCTCTGATGACGTCAGTTTGACGCTTCTGCCACAATGTTATTAACCATGACCCTCTTACCATTAGTTTGCTATGAGGGAATGAAGCACAAAAATAAAGCCCCGCCCCCTACTCAATATTCAATTTCAGTTGGAAGTACATCAACACACTGAAACAAAAGCAACCCAGGCTCATTCTGAAAACGTACTGTTATATACGTTTCTGGAGAGTGCCAAATACGTCCCAGGAGCTAAGTTTTTTTTGCAGTTTTTGTTTTTCGCGAATCCACCAGAGTCCGCTGTCTACGCTTTTTCAGATCTCAAATTTCTCTCGTGAGTGCCATTCGCGCCTGCTGTTCTCGTGTAAATCCACCAGAGGCCGCTGTCGACTGACTGACTGACCGATCGACTGACCCACCCTCCTCCTTCCCTAAACCCAACCAATAGTGTTTTCAAAAGCAACAATTGACCCACTTTCCTAAACCCAACGAGCCCTCACCTGATTTTTACGTTTTTCAGATTTTACCACATTCTCAACCTGTTATTTACTTGTTTATTTTATTTTTTGGATTCTGTTTTTGTCTTACCTGCTTTCTGGAATCGTTCTTCGCCGGACTCGAACCCTGTCATCGTGGTCAACTACTCTCTGCGTCTCAAGTCGCAGGCGAGCCACTGAACAAACTGGTAACAGCGGGAAAACCGTCCATATGGAGGTAAGCGGTCAGGCAGTAAGCACGAAGGAATGGCGTCATACGCCCTGTAGCGTTCGTTTTAAAGACAAATACAGCCATATGTACTTCTGGCTACATAATTCGCGATCTCCAGAAATGTATACGTGGGTACATTTTCACATTAAGCCTATGTTGAATAAAAGACAACTTCCAATTCAAACAGACTTTAAAACTGAACTTCACAACACAGTGGCCCTTCAAGAACAGTTTTGGACACCATTGCAAAACAAATCCATGTACACAATTGTTTCAAAATATTTGCCAGCAACAAGTGTGTGTGTGTAAAACTCACCAGCTTGCGTTGACACCATCCACAGACGCCACAGAGAGCCACCAGCCAAACCCCACACACAGTTACCGCCAACGACACCAGCAGCACGCTCAAAGAGATGGAGCCTGTGAAACACACACACACACGCACGCACGCACACACACACACACACACACACAATGTTAATATCCGAGCAGAGGGGGAACAGTCTGACATTTACTCTGACGCGAACACTAAGAGTTTATGAAGTCTCTGAAGTCCTAAAGATGGATCAATATTTTTCATGATGGGGACAAATGTGACTGGAGAGCAAATTCAGAAAGATAGAAAAAGACATTTCCGGAGGGAATGAGGGAGAAAGAGAGAGAGATGCCATTAAAGTGTTTTAGATAATAATAATAATAATTCCTTATATTTATATAGCACTTTTCTGGACACTCAAAGCGCTTTACTGATTGGGGGGAATCTCCTCATCCACCACCAGTGTGCAGCATCCACCTGGATGACGCGACGGCAGCCATATTGCGCCAGACCGCACACCAGCTGATTGATGGAGAGGAGACAGAGTGATGAAGCCAGTTATGATATGGGGATGCTTAGGAGGCCATGATGGACAGAGGCCAGTGGGCAAATTTGTCCAGGATGCCAGGGTTAAACCCCTACTCTTTTTCGAAGGACATCCTGGGATGTTTAATGACCACAGAGAGTCAGGACCATGGTTTATTGTCTCATCCGAAGGACGGCGCTCATTGACAGTATAGATTCCCCTTCACTATACTATACGTTAACACCACTTCTGAAAGCAAACTAGCTTTCCCATGTGGTGTCCCATCCAGGTACTGACCGGGCGCAGCCCTGCTTAGCTTCAGTGGGTGACCATGTGAGGGTTGCAGAGAGTATGGAATGCACCAAGTCCAAAAAACTAATGGTCTCAAACATGGTCTCATGCATGAGCAACACTGTTTATTTGGTAAATATAAAAAGTCAACTTCTATCAAAGGTTTCAAAAACTGGCATTGCTATTCAGCTGCTCCAATATGGTTTCCAAGGTGTTGCTATGCAGTTACCAAAAAGTGGCTTTCGGTATACTGTGTGATGTTTGCTAGGGTGTTTAAGGTAGAATGGACTAGAGTTGTAATTAAGGTGGTGTGTATGTGTGCTATACAGTTGTTAGGATGTTCTACATGGTTGCCAAGGTGTTGCTATGGCATACTAGTCGCAATGGGGTTACTAGGTAGAGTGCTCTAGGGTTATAGATAACCAGCTTGAATTGTGTGTTGCTATGCAGCTGTTAGGATGCACTATGTGGTTGCTAGGGTGTTGCTATGCATTGGCCAAAGTGTTCACAGTGGTGCTGATTAGTGAATTTTTACAGCAGGTATTAGGGTGTTCAAGGTAGGGTCCATTATGGTTATAGATGAGTGGTGTACTGCTATGCAGTTGCCAAAACAACCAGATAGGTTTTACCAAGCTGTTAAGTGTATTTTATGCAATTACTATGGTGTTCTAGGTAGGGTCCATTATAGTGTTCTGAAAGTGTCTTGCTGGAATGTTATGATTGATTGCTAAGGCGTTGTTATGCAGTTGCCAAGGTGGTTAAGGTGTTCTAAAAGGTGTTCAGTTGCTAGAATGTTCTTTTTGGTTACCAAGGCCTTGCTATTTTCAGCATGATGCTTGGTGGATATTATGCTAGGGTGTTCTAAGTAGATTGCACTACGGTTGTAATTAAATTGTTCTGAGTGGTGTGTTGCTAGGATGGTTGGGGGATTGCCAAGGCATTTCTATGCCCTTGCTAAGATATTAGAAGTGATTTTCAGTTATTTGCTGAGCAGTTACAAGAGTTCTGGGTTGCTAAGCCATTTCAATTAGGTGCAAGATTTTCAGCATGTTATTCTGTGGTCGCTACACTATGCGGTTGCTACAGTACAATGACATTCAAAGTGATAAAAAAAATGCTGTTTAATGGTGCAATAGTGGTTGCTATAGCATTGCAAGATATTCTGTGTGGGCTTTTCAATGTTGCTAAGGAGATGCAGTCAGCAAGACGGTTGTTGCTATGTTTAATTTGGTTGCCAGGGCGTTGCTATGTGGTTACCACAAGGTTCTGATTGATTTTCAGCACAGCTGCTATGTTGTTGCTAGAGTGCACTATATGTATAGAGGTATTCGATGTGTTCGGAGTGGTTTATAGAGCATTGCCCTTTAAATTACTGCTCAGCCATGATAGTAAATGAGCTGAAAGAGAAAACCGACTGTCGACAGTTTAAGCTAATGATCACAGTCAGACACAACACCTAAAACCAATATGCGGCTGGAAGAGTCTGCATTTACATGCTCACTATGGATGGTGTTTCCGACAATGACACCTAAAAACTTAGCTCAAGTGAGAAGTGTACATAATACATATTAAGGGAGTTTCAGGTAAAACAAGCACTGAGGGCTGCAGATGTAAGACACAGAGAGGCAGAACGAGACTGAGAGAGGCAGGAAGGAAGCTGACAAAATATGATGAATGGACACATCTGCTGATGGAGGTGTAGGGAGGAGATGGAGGGATGGATGGATGGATGGAGGGATGAAGAGAGGAAGGGATGGGAGTAAAGAGTGATAAACGCTTAAGATTGATCTCTCCTATGAACTGAAAGGGACAAAGCGTGATGCACTCATGCAGTCTGTGTGTGTGTGTGTGTGTGTGTGTTCATGTAGTATACAGACTTTTTAATCTGCTGCTCCTGGCACAACCTTGTGGAATGAAAGCAGAACCAAGCCTTTTCAAATCAACAATGCACCAATTTATTGAATTCATTTCTCTCCAGTCCTTTAAAACAAATGTGTAAAAACTACAAATGTGTATTAATTATACTCTCACCGGCCACTTTAATAGGTACACCTTAGTAATACTGAGTTGGACCACCTTTTGTCTTCAGAACTGCCTTAATCCTTCGTGGTATTGATTAAACAAGGTTTCGATGTGTCAAGATTGGATGTGTTGTGCGTTCAGAGATGTTCTTCTGCATACCTCGGTTGTAACGATTGGTTATTTGAGTTACTGTTGCCTTTCTATCAGCTGGAACCAGTCTGGCCATTCTCCTTGACCTCTGGCATCAACAAGGCATTTGCGCCCACAGAACTGTCGCTCACTGGATATTTTCTCTTTTTCGGACCATTCTCTGTAAACCCTAGAGATGGTTGTGCGTGAAAATCCCAGTAGATCAGCAGTTTCTGAAATACTCAGACCAGCTCGTCTGGCACCAACAACCATGCCACATTCAAAGTCACTTAAATCCCCTTTCTTCCCCATTCTGATGCTCGCTTTGAACTGCAGCAGATCGTCTTGACCATGTCTACATGCCTAAATGCATTGAGTTGCTGCCATGTGATTGGCTGATTAGAAATTTGCGTTAACGAGCAGTTGGACAGGTGTACCTAATGACTCAGGTGTACCTACGCCATGTCATAAAGCGCGAATCATCTCAGACTGGTTTCTTGAACATGACAATGAGTTCACTGTACTCAAATGGCCTGCACAGTCACCAGATCTCAATCCGATAGAGCAACTTTGAAATGTGGTGGAACGGGAGATTCACATCATGGATGTGCAGCCGACAAATCTGCAGCAACTGCGTGATGCTATCATGTCAATATGGACCAAAATCTCTGAGGAATATTTCCAGAACCTTGTTAAATCTATGCCACGATGGATTAAGGCAGTTCTGAAAACAAAAGGGGGTCCAACCCGGTACTAGTAAGGTGTACCTAATAAAGTGGCCGGTGAGTGTATGAAAAATGTAAAATATTCATTCAAATTAGTTCATTAAAATGGGTATTTTGGTATTGAATGAAAGACCAAGAGCCAGTTAAGCTACATACATTTCATGAAATGTGTTGGTTTGGCGTCCGACTATAAACCTGTGGCCTTGATCTTGGTCTTCATCAAAAAAAAAAAAACCTTCACCTCTATCTGAGAAAGACGCAGAGCAGTGGATTATATTTCTCTCTCTCTCACACACACACACACACGCACACACACACACACACACATATACGCATAGTTTTTATGGTCTTTTATCAGAGTGTGTGCCAGTGTAATCGTTCCTGACCCCGGGGAACAGAGGAGAGGAACAGGAGGATAAAGGTAAGTTACGTCTGTCTCTGACCCCAGCACCAATACAGTGATGACATCTAAAAAAAACGACAGAAATGCCCCTGCTCAAGGACACACACACTTGCACAGCTATCTTTATGAGAACTTGGTCAACATTTACCAGCATCGCTATACTTCAGGGGACATTTGAAGATATACTGTATACAGTATATACAGCGGGGAAAATAAGTATTGAACACGTTGTCATGTTTTTTTCCTGGAAATAATTTCTAAAGGAGCTGTTGACATGGAATTGAAGCAGATTTTGGTAAAAACCCAAACAATACAAACATAAAAATAAAACAAAACAAAAAAAATCTGAAAAATGAGTTTGTGTGTAACAACAGTGGAATGACACAAGGAGAAATGCCTGAACTACTCAAATGTATTTAATACTTTATATAAAAGGCTTAATAAAGTTCATAAAGTCACTTTTTTTTTACAGACAGAGTGTCAAAATCTTGATGGTTCTGTGGGTCTCGTCTATCAAATCTGATCTTTATTTTGTATTTTCTATTGGATTCGGGTCAGGTGATTGGCTGGGCCATTCCACAGCTTGATTTTCTTTCTCTGAAAGCATTTAAGAGTCTCCTTGGCTGTGTTTTGGATCATTGTCTTGCTGAAACGTCCACCCTGGATTCATCTTCATCCTCCTGCTAATGTAGATGTTGGAATGAAGCAAAGTAATATTCATTGGCACTGAGGAAGGGCAGAGGGTTGCTGAAGAACTACTGAGAGATTTCAGCTGCTGTCTGGGCTTTCACTGCCTTTCCAGACCTCCCTTTCTTCATGTGTTCAATGTTTTTTCCCTGCGTCATTTCATTTTATTACACATAACTTCATTTGTAAACTAATTAATTTGTTTTCTTCGCATAAATGGATTTCTTTGGTTGTTACCAATTTTTCACCAATTTTGTTACCAATTTTCCAGATTTTCCAATTTTACCAAATTTCAAGTCAACGGCACCTTTAGAAATATGTTCTCTGAGACAAATAGTGACGTGTTCAATACTTATTTCCCCCGCTGTATATATATATTAACTTAGCTTATTTTGTGAAATAATATTACGACTATAGAGAACTGTTTTTTTTCTCTATTGGATTGAGATGTTTTCTGCAGATATTCGATATTAAGGTCATCTGTAGTGTCCTTACAGGGATAGTTCACTCAAAAATGAAAATTGACTTACTATTTACTTTCTCTGAAGTGGTTCTAAACCTTTATGAGTTTCTTTCCTCTGTTGAACACAAAATAATATATTTTGAAGAAAGCTGAAAACCTGTAACCACTGACTACCATACTAGGGAAAACAAATACTATGGAAGTCAATGGTTACCGGTTTTCAGCTTTCTTCAGAATATCTTCGTTTGTGCTCAACAGAAGAAAGTCAAACAGTTTTGAAACAAGTAAATGGTGAATAAACGACAACAGAATTTTCATTTTTGGGTGAACTATCCCTTTGGTATCGCAACATTCATTGAATGTGTTGACATCATTTCCACTCAAACAGGAAGACGAGGCTGCTTCTTTAAAAAAAAAAAAAAAAAGCCAATAGTGTTTTGTTTCAACCCAGGATCATTCTAAAAATGTACCGCTATATACATTTCTGGAGAGCACCAAATACGTCCCAGGAGCTACGTTTTTTTGTAGTTTTTGTTTTCGCGAATCCACCAGAGGCCGCTGTGTATGCTTTTTCAGATCTCAAACTTCTCTCGTGAGTGCCATTTGCGCCTGCTGTTCTCGCGTAAATCCACCAGAGGCCGCTGTCTACTGACTGAATGAATAAATGATCGACTGACCCACCCTCCTCCTTCCCTAAACCCAACCAATAGTGTTTTCAAAAGCACCGATTGACCCGCCCAAACACTTCCCTAAACCCAACCGACAGTTTAAAAAGCAATCCAGAAAAAGAAAAGCCCTTGCCTGATTTTTACCACATTTTCAGATTTTACCACGTTCACACCCTGTTATTTACTTGTTTATTGTATTTTTTGGCTTCTGTTTTTTGTCTTACCCGCTTTCTGAAAACGCTCTCCGTTGGACTCGAACCCCGTCGTCGTGGTCAACTCCTCTCTGCATCTCAAGTCCGCCGACGTACATGGCGAGCTACTGGACAAACTGGTAACAGCGGGAAAGCCGTCCATAAGGAGGTAAGCGGTCAGCTGGTAAGCGCGAAAAGGAACAGCGTCATACGCCCCGTAGCGTTCGTTTTAAAGACGAAACGCAGCCATACGTACCTCTGGCTACATAATTCGCGATCTCCAGAAATGTATATAGGGCTACGTTTTCGGAATGGGCCTATGTTGTTTTGTTCATTTAAATGCTGCACTGTAAAATAAAAAATTGT
>CAIGQV010017386.1:36624463-36652839 GCA_903798115.1 Danio jaintianensis
ACACACACACACACACACACACACACACACACACACACACACACACAGAGAATTGTACGTTCACAAGGCCCACCCACAAAATCCAGCCAGACTCCACTTGCCATAAACAAATTACTGAAGATAAATGAGCACCTGGTGTCCTCTCCCTCTCTCCCCGTGCCCGTTCATTGAATTAAAGTGTCCCATAAAGCATGTTTTATTGTGAGTTTGCATGTGGAGGCCGGCGGTCTCCAGAAGGGGGCTGTTACCGGTGCTCTTCTGACCCAAGCACAAGAGCACAGACTGGCGCAGAGATGTGGACGAACTGGGAGTTCATAAAACGCATCGTAAAAAGATCGCCTGCAAACTTTGGCTGACCTTTTGTGTCTGTTTCTTGCAGCATTTTACAGTCTGACTTCCTTTTACACACACAAAAAAAGATATGGACTTAAAATTCTATCACAATATATTCTGGTATTTATTGTGATAAAGATATTAATGCTGATAATTCCTATGTATCCACTGAGAGACGAAAATTGTCCAGTACTTTTAGAGACAAGTATTCATTTTCGAGACTTCGAGAGTGTTGCGAGCATTCATTGAAATGTTATTTCTGTTTCATTCATACTGGAAGCTAGAGGACACCCTTGTGCATAATCTTCACATATACGTTCCTGAAGAAAAGACATCGGCTATCACTGCAGGACAGAAAAGAGATGATAGAAAAGGATAAATGGATCAAACATGAAGACAATAAACAAATGTTTGTGGCAATATATGAATTATGTATATCCTTCAAGCCATCCTGGGTATTTAATAAGCATAAGGTATATTTATAATGCTATGCTAATTGACCTAGCCTTTATCACTGTATTGAATACTATAAAATAGTATGATTTCGGTTTCATTCTGTGATATTAAACCATGTCTGGTCACAAAAAAGTTATTTCAAACACTCGACTGGTGTTATGAAGGGAATATTGAGTGAAAGTGTGTCAGTAAATCTCTTCATAAACAGGCTCAAAGACGCAAAAAAACAAAACGCTTGCATATTACTGTAATAATAAGTCTATTTATATATGATATAAATAGAGACCAATTATATATGATATATTATTATGATAAGCAAATCGTAACAGCATATAATATTATGATAAGTAAAAAAAAAAATATTGTGAGGAGAATATTTAATGGTATATTTGCAAACGATACATTACACAATCGATTTGTGTCGAGACAACATGAAGAAATTAAGTTTACTTGTACGCTTTTACAAATTTAAGTGGACTGATCATAAAACTATTAAGCTGTCCTCAAAAAAAACCTCAAGAATTGTGTTGATTCAGCTCTTTTTAAATAAGAAGTTTAGACAAACAGCAAATGTCATTTTTTGAGTGTAAGATATCGTACAAATTTAAGTGGATTAGTGTTGTCACAATACTGAATTTCGGTACCAATCGATACTGAAATTGTAAAAACATCCATTTCCCGCTAACATTCGAGCGCTGTTGAACACGTTCTTAAACGCCGCTGATTTCCTGTTCACAGGCTCAACAGAAATGACTGTGATTGGCCGTGAAGGGCATCGGTTTACCACACTTCACCGCTGTTCACAGAGTGCAAACACAGATACACGCCACTGGAGTGTTTTAAAGGCACGAAGATCAGTAGATTCATCATTCATTTGCGCCTTTAAAATGCTCAAGTGTCCCTGTATACCTGTTTGCACTCGGTAAACAGTGAACTAATGACCTTCACGGACAAACACAGTCATCTCTATTGAGCATGTGAATACAATGGCCAATCAGCGGTGTTTAAGAGCACACTCAACAACGCTTAAATGTTAGCGGGAAATGGACGTTTTTACAATTTAAGTACTGATTGGTAATGAAATTCAGTATCATGACAGCTCTAAAGTGGATTGATCATAAAACAATTAACCCAGCAAGCACAGGATGTCAACATGACATCGGATTGACATTGTACCACAATGTCATGGGACGTTGTGTCTTGTTTGGAAATGAAAATCGGGTTTACGCCAGAACCCAACGTCAGGTCGACGTCAATGTCCAACATCGGACAGACGTTGCATTTTGGTTACTTTCCAACGCAACCTAAAAACAACAAAATATCAACATCTAATGATGTTACAGCTTGACGTTGTGTGGACGTTACCAATATGACGTCTATCAGACGCTGGATTTTGGTTGCCGTACCTGACAAATAAATGTCAGTATTTGACGTCAATATGACGTTGGTTTAAGATGTTGGCTTGACGTTGCTGTCCAACACAACCTAAAATCAACCAAATTTTTAGACGTCAAAATAACATTGTCCTTAGATGCTGGTGACCTAAATCTAACCTAATATTAACGTCTTATCAGGCCCCCTAGTTTTTCAAGATTTTTTTTAAGTGATCTTAGCGATTAAAATGACTGATTTTGTGGTGGTAGTTCCCAGATATGTGAAAAATTTAGCAATTATATATATATATATCTTATGTACCATATTAGGCAGCCTACTATGTTAGATGTGCAATCTTCATGACACAAATCATAAAAGTAAAGCTTCTTTATTTTGGTCTTTTGTCAAGACAAGATCTAAAACGGTAGGAATTAAGCCAAAGGGAGGTTGTATAACTCGCGCCGTATCATTCACTCAATTTACACCACAGGATGTTTAATCGCGTCTTTGCATTGACTTCATGTGTAAATCACTCGCACTTGATGCTTCACCCACATCTGCTTATTGCAGTGTGAGTTCTGTAATGTGAGGGCACAGGTGAGACGTCATTTTTCGAGAGACACTCAAATATGGTTTAGAATTTGATGTTTTGTGAGATTATTAAATTTTTTGCGATTATTTTATGTTTAAATTAAGAAAAAATTTCAACTTTTTGTTGATTTTGCGTTGGATTCAGCGATCGCAAAATCGCGAAAAACTCTTATGACATTGTGTGTCTGCTGGGAAGTTGTCCCAAAAAAAACTAAAAAATTGTGTAGTTTCAGCTCTTTTTAAATAAGTCATTTAGACAAACAGCAAAAGTCATTTTTTGAGTGTAAGATATCATTGTCCCTAAAAATCTGAATGGGACCAAGACATTCCCTCACTATATCTTGTTCTCTCCTTCAGTGTTTTGGAGGGCAAGCCTGAGAGTCGGCAGAACGACTATGACATTTTCTCCAGAACAAATGAAGGCTCTTTCTCTCTCACTTTCCAGCGCCGGGTTTTCTTTAAGCCTGACATTTGGCTGTAATTGGTGGACTGTGTGTCTGCATCCCTTTCTCCATTCTGAGCAGACCTCATGTTAGGAGATCCACGCAAACAACAACACACTCACGGGGCCTCTCAGACGGGTTTGTCGAGAGAAAGAGAGAAAAGTTTTCTCAAGGCATTTCCACTGCAAAGCGCTCTTTGAGGAAGCGTTTCTTAAAATACACCCCCCGAGTGTCCCAGCTGTGTCCTTGAAGAATCTCTGAGATACGAGATGGGTTTTAATGTGCTTATCGATCTACAGAACACACTGCTACTTTTGTTTGTGCTTCCAACAAAATAAGTTTGTCCAGGAAAAGTCGTGACCTAAAAATCTCCGGAAACTTTATCTAGATGTGTTTGGTTCCAAAATATAGTGAGCGTCCTAACAAGACAGCAATTCAGGCGCATGTTTGTACGGATTTTAGTGATATCTAAGGGTAATAAATATAAAAGAACAACTAGAATTGCTGTATTACTCATTCCAGGCCAGTAGGTGGCGATGTCACTTTATAAAAAGGCTGCATGATATTTGAAGAAAATTATATTGTGATATTTTTTTCTGCAACACATTGCATAGTGACGATGTAACGAAGATGCAATACATTCATTTTTACAGTTTTCATTTCACATAGAAACAATGATAGCATCATGAATACATAAATTGGGGAGGGGGCATCCTCAGGTTAAAATTCAAGTGAATGAATGGCCAAAATACATTACGTTTTGTTTTTAGTTGACTTTGGGTAGTATAAATGCACCCTAAAACTAGTAAAAACAAATTTGTTCATTGAAATAAAGTTGAAAAACTTTAGCGAAAACTTGAAATTTTGATTTACAAGAATAAAAGTGATAACTGGATCTCAGTATAAACTGAAACTAAAAATACATTTAAATTGAAAAATAAATAAAAACTGTAAATAGTAACATTAAAAAAGTTTTTTGTTAAATCTAACCAAAATACTAAAACCAAGATGAAAATGTAAATATTATCAAAAATTGACACTACAATTCTATAATAACATTAAAGCTGCAAGCAGCGATGAAAGGGACCTCGAACCCGGGCTCACCGCGGCCCGGTGGCCTAAGGATGACACAGAACAGTGGACAATATTAATGTAAGCTGGTAAATATAAAAAAAACCTGAGAAAATCACAGATTTATGCAAAATTTCCTTCTGTCAGCATGTGGCGCTATGACTGTGACTCAATATTGGCATGTAGATGTCTTCAGGAGAGGAATCTTATTGACCATGTGAATTTTCAGGCAGATCTGAAATTGTGTGGTTAAGTTACGAGTACTTACTCCCTATTGCGAAATGCTAAATTTTGTCAGTCCGCCACGGACACGCCCTTCGATGAAAAAACTAGATTTTCACAATAAACATCACAAAGACCTTTGGATTACACTGAAAGGATTTGGTTTTGATTTGATAAAATTTCTAGGAGTTTGTAATAATGTAAAACATGCTATTTCCTGTTGCCAGCAGGTGGCGCTATGACTGTAACTGGATATTGACATGGAAATGTGTTCAGGTCAGGACTGTTATCAAACTTGTGAAATTTGAGGCAGATCAGACAATGCACACCTATAAAAGTTATATCAACTTCCTGTTTCATGGCGAAACGTCAAAGTTTGTGAGGCCGCCAAGGACACGTCCTTCAACGAAAACTCTAAATCTTCACAATTTAACATTGCCAAGGCCTTTCGATGACAATAACCAATTTTGGTGTTGATCTGATTAAAAAAAACTGAACTTTTTTGCAGAGGAAGTAAAAAATATCAGACTTCTTGTTGGGTTTCAGATTTTTTTGTAGGTATTGACATGTTTATGTGTGTGCCAATTTTCGTATGTGTGCGTGAAACATAGCTCGGGGACCACTCCGTCAAACATGCATAGGTGGCACTGTCGAGCCATTTTGCCACACCCACTTCCAAAACCTATATCAAACGTAAAGTAGTTTGAGCATGTTTAGACCCTCAAAAATGCGATTCATTCTAGAGAAGAAGAAGAAACGAGGCAATTCTAATAGGGCCTACCGGTGCTTGGTCCCTAATTAATCTAATAACATCTAATAATCACGCATAATTTTGTTGTCTTCTAAAGCCACAAAATTCTTTCATACAGCGCTGCAAAAAGGGGCAGGATAAAAAAAAATGATTAGACTTCGATAAAACAAGCAATATATCCATATTTTAAATTTCTGTAGAGAGAGGTTACGTTTGTGTCTTCAGTTGGTCTCACATAATCATGTGATGTGATTTCACAGGTCAGAGTTCACCAAGCTTGAACTTTGGAATGCATCGACATGCAAAACTTGTCGCACAAGCTTGCATTTTCTTGCAAGTCTTGTCGTCAATCCCAGTTGTAAGAGCAACAATAATAACTTGACTTCTAGTTGATCATTTGGAAAACTGTCAGAAGGTCGATTTTTACGATGAATCATCTGTTGAACTGCATCCCAATCATCACAAATACTGCAGAAGACCTACTGGAACCAGCATGGACCCAAGATTCTCACAGAAATCAGTCAAGTTTGGTGAAGGACAAATCATGGTTTGGGGTTACATTCAGTATGGGGGCGTGCGAGAGATCTGCAGAGTGGATGGCAACATCAACAGCCTGAGGGATCAAGACATTTGTGCTGCCCATTACATTACAAACCACAGGAGAGGGCAAATTCTTCAGCAGGATAGCGCTCCTTCTCATACTTCAGCCTCCACATCAAAGTTCCTAAAAGTAAGGAAGGTCAAGGTGCTCCAGTATTGACCAGCCCAGTCACCAGACATGAACATTATTGAGCATGTCTGGGGTAAGATGAAGGAGGAGGCATTGAAGATGAATCCAAAGTATCTTGATGAACTCAGGGATACCAAATGATCAACTAGAAGTCAAGTTATTATTTGTTGTTCTTAAAACTTGGATAGGCGACAAGGCTTTTGTCAACAAACAATGAAATTGCTGGAAAAAAATAGCATTTTCAGCCCCCAAAATGCTGCTGTCATGTAAATGAACAACCAAAAGACATAAAAATCAATATGTTACAATCAAACTCTACAGGAATCATCCGTGCTTCTCTACAGGTATAGTGTTTAATTCAGTGTAGAGCGTTCAGAGTCAGGATCCCTCAGTTACACAGACTATGTAGACAGCAGACGGCAAGGCAGCTCACAGGGGTCTCTACAGTGAGGCGTATCTAGATTGATTTCAGCTGACGGCCTGAAGGCAAAATAACCTGCAGTTGTGAAGCTCCTGGTTTATCTGTGGAAAACACACACACGCCTGTAGGCAAGTTGGAAAATAAATCGCAAATGAGATCTCAATTGTTTCTCAGAGACAGCAATGAGATTAAATGGAGCACAAATGGAGACTTCTGCAAGAAGGTGGTGTGTTCGCTGACACCGGGATTTGGGACTTTGAAATCTTTGCTCTGTTTGTGCAGTTTGATGTGTTCATGTTGGCACCGAGGCAGGATCTGCTTGAACTAACAATGGAAAGCAGAAAAAGTCATTTGCCAAATCCATTCAGAACTAAAAATGGAGCAGAAATCGCACACTAGAGTACAAAGTCAACAAACCTTTCAAATTGACTAGGTTTACTTTTTTGAAAGCACAAAATGTTTTTTATTTATGGTGATTCAGAAGAAAATGGGCAAAACTTAGAGGTTCTAAGTCACTTTCCAAAACATTTTCATTCAATGTTCCTCGGTGGTGGAATTATCTTCCCATTTCCAAACATACTGCTGATTCACTGATATCATCACAGTGATGTGTATCACATCACAGTACAGTGAACTCATTGTCATGTTCAAAAAACCAGTTTGAGATGATTTGCGCCTTATGACATGGCGCGTTATCCTGCTGGAAGTAGCCATCAGAAGATGGGTACACTGTGGTCATAAAGGGATAGACATGGTCAGCAACAATACTCAGGTAGGCTGTGGCGTTGACACGATGCTCAATTGGTACTAATGGGCCCAAAGTGTGCCAAGAAAATATCCCCTACACCATTACACCACCACCAGCCTGAATCGTTGATACAAGGCAGGATGGATCCATACTTTCATGGTTTGACGCCAAATTCTGACCCGGCTTTGACTACATATGACTGGCTTTCGTCTTTCATGTTATGTACGAACAACTCAAACCCAATAAAAGGCTCGAAAAAGGAACTAATTGTCTCCCTCACCTGAACAAATGAACGAATCACTCTCTAAGTGGACTCATCGTTCCCGAGTCACACTAAAGATTCAGTCAAAATGAACAAATCGTTCAAGAACGACCCATCTCTAGAAATTTTTTGGGCCAGAAGGGATCAGTTTCACAGACTCAGACCTTTGAAATTCGTTCGGTGAGATGAATCTTTTTTTCCGAGTCATTTGATTCACTTGTGCACAATGTTACAAGTTGCTTCCAAAGTCCTCTACAAAAATCCCAAACGTTGATCACACTACAAACAAGTCATAACTAGAATGCTATAAGAAAGAGATAACAATCATTCATTGTTTACCTGGGTCTTTTGTCTATGATTAAGCTCAGCTCAAGTGTTCAAGTTTAAGTTGTTCGTTTACATGACACACCTTTCGTTCACCTTTCAAATCTTCTGGTTTTTGAATCGTTCATTCATCATGTGACAGCATGTAAAGAGACGAATGAATCAAACCAAATGAATCATGGAATGAACAGACCAATTCTTTTCTGGCTCTAACTGCATATGATTGGATTCTGTCTTTTGTGTGATGAACAAATGACTCAAATCGAATCGTTTGAACGAATCATTTAAGAATGACCCAATCTCTAGTTCTTGCACAGCTTTTGGGCCAGACAGGATCAGATGGAGATGACAATACAGTCAGTATTTATTGCCGTTAGGTCTTTAGCTTTAGCCATTAGCTTGGTGTGTACAAGGATTTAGGAGATAATAATGGGAAATACTTTCTGTTAGATCTAACAATGGAAGACGGAGGGCAACAAAGGTGGGAAAAGAATAATCTGCCAATTCCTTTTGGCACCATTATTGGAGCAGAAATTGCACATTACAGGACAAAATCAACAAGCATTTCAAATCGACTCTATTTACTTCCTTAATGCACTATTCTGGATTTATTGTGGATTATTCACAGGTGCATTTTATTCTACAGAAGTGGAAATTGTTTTTTATATTTGATCTTCCGCTTCTCTGATTTCAGTAATCTCATCTGTGTCTCCACTCTGAAGCTATGAGAGAGCAATAATAAAGGTTTGCTTGCTAGAAGTCAATAATGGGAAAATACTGGATTGAACAATCAAAGGCAGAAGGCAAAAAGGCGGGAAAAAGTTGTTTGCTAATTCCAGTTGGCACCATTAATGGAGTGCAGAGTCAACAAACAATAAAATTGAACTCTATTTGTGTAGTAAACACACATTTCTGGTCTTTGTGTGCATGATTCACTGGTGCGTGTCATTTAAAAGAAACAAAATGGCTTGTTTGGGTCTCCGCTGCGCTGATTTTTCTCCCAAATATAAATCCCCCAGTAATCTCACTTGTGTCTCCAATGGAGTCTTTAAAGCTGTGGTTCACTGTGGTAACTGAAATGACTGTCTGTTTGAACAAACAATGGAAGACAGAAGTTAGAAAGGATGGAAAAAAAGGTCTAAATCTATAATTTCCCAATTCCATTTGGGACTATTATTGGTGCAAAAACTGTGCATGAGATGACAAGCACTTGTGCAAAGCCAACAAGCATTTGAAATAGTTTTTATCTACGTTTTTATCCACAAAACAGTTGTTGTTGTTTTTTTTTACTGTCTGTAAATGTTGTTTTTAGGTCGTTTTTTGTGTCATATTTTTTTTCTCAGGAAAAAAATATTTTGTATTCTCATGCATCTCCCTAAGAAATACACATTTACACAATATATAAATTGCAACAAAAGCATTTTAAGGCATGAAAATGCAAATTACTGGCCTGGCATAAACAACGATACATTTTTATTATAATAGAGTCTTTTTATAATAGAGAGATTTTATTATAAATGACTCAAATTCAAAAATGTTTAGGGAAAAAAATACCATTTGTTTGACCTAACAATGGATGGCGAATGGCAGAACAAAACAGGAGAAAAATAAAATAAAATAAGTAATTATTTTATAAGTAGTTCGTCAATTCAATTTACACAAGATAATGCACTTTGACCATAATAAAAATCACAACAACAGCATCTTGGGCCATGAAAATGTAAACTACTGGCCTAGAATGAACAATGAAACATTTGTATTTGTTTTCTTAGCGTGAAAACTGGGATTGTTTTGACGATATCAACAGTTTGCAAAACCTTTCAAAAATGCAAAGGAAAAAAACAACAACTGTCTGTTTGACCAGTGGATGGCAACAGTGGATGGCGAATGGCAGAAAAAAACTGGAGAAAAGTAATTTAATAAAAAGAGTAATTTGCCATTTCCATTTGTCACCATTAATGGTGAAAAAACCGTTGATTACAGTATAAAGTCAACAAGCATTTGACAGTTTTTATCTACAGTTTTTATGCACAAAACTGTTTTATTTACCGTGACAGTGTTGCAAAACCTTTCAAAAATGCAAAGGACAAAACAACAATACTGTCTGCTTGACCTAACAATGGATGGCGAATGGCAGAACAAAACAGGAGAAAAATAAAATAAAATAAAATGAAAATAAAAAGTCAAAAGAGTAATTTGTCAATTCAATTTACACAAGATAATGCACTTTGACCATAATAAAAATCACAACAACAGCATCTTGGGCCATGAAAATGTAAACTACTGGCCTAGAATGAACAATGAAACATTTGTATTTGTTTTCTTAGCGTGAAAACTGGGATTGTTTTAACGATATCAACAGTTTGCAAAACCTTTCAAAAATGCAAAGGAAAAAAACAACAACTGTCTGTTTGACCAAACAGTGGATGGCGAATGGCAGAAACAAACAGGAGAAAAATAAAATAAATATTACAGATTACAGTATAAAGTCAACAAGCATTTGAATTAGTTTTTATATATACTTTTACACACAAAAATGTTTTATTTACTTTGACAATGTCAACAGTTCGCAAAACTTTTCAAAAATGCAAAGGGAAAAAAGCTCAATACTGGCTCAATACTTAACATTCTGGTGGTGTCGAGCATGAAAGTGAACACCTGGGGTGGTGGGGGGTAGGTGGTATATGGGTGCGAGGGTATCGCGGATGAAATTGAAGAACTGGGTGTTGGGCGGTGGATGTGGGGTGGCTTCGCGGATGAAAGTGAAGAGGGGGCGGAAGGGGTCTTGTGGGCTTACTGGGGTATCTTATCTATGTAAAAACAAGTTTTAGTCTTAACCATCTGTGATGGCCATGCACAAAATTTCTATTTAAGTAACCGTTTCTATTTCCACAACGTCGCAACAGAACAACAGCATATACTACTATGACAATGATATCCTCAGGTACTGATTATGGGCTTTATTCAGTGTTAAATGCTCCCAATGTGAGTTTAACCTCAGATCTTGAAAATAAAATAACTTGCAGTTTGAAAATTAAAGTCTGAACTGTGATTTAGTGCAAACCAACAACATCAGTCACTCAGTAGCCTGTTAATAATGTTCAAGAGGTTTATTAATTAGATTAAAAGCCTTTACCATTTCGTTGGGAGTGCATAAAGCCAAATTACTTGTCACTGGAATGTTGTTAGAACATTGTGTAAAGTCAACAAGCATTTGAAATAGACTCCGTTTACTTTCTTAACATACAATGCTGGTTTTACTGTAGACAATATCTATCCGTTTGACCTAAAAATGATAGATGGAAGGCAGAAAAGGCGAGAAAAACTCTCAATTCCATTTGCCACCATTAACGAAGCACATTAGAGCACAAAGCCTTTCAAATCGACTGCATGTTTGCTTTCTTAATGCGCAATGCTGCTTTTAATGTGGACGATTCACTGGTGCGTGTTAATCTAAAAGGAACTAAATTTTTGTTTTAGGTCCAATTTTTCACAAAAAGCTCACTGGAGAGGGCAATAAAACTGGTTTCCTCAAAGGTAATAATGGGAAGTACATAGACAAACAAAGGCACTAAGGCTCCAAGAAGCCATTTTTCCCAGGTCTTCAGTGCGGTACGGAGGCGATTGCGGAGCTTGTAAAATAATTACGGCTCTTGTGCGTCTGACCGGCCACAAGACAAATTATAATAACACCCTGTGAATATCCAGAGTGCTTATAATGCATTAAGACACTGTAAGAGCTCATAAAAAGAGATGACTGTTGATGGTCCTTAAACAGATGAGAGTTAATGACAGGAACATTAAGATAACTCTCTGCTTCTCTCGCTCTCGCCGTCTCCGAGATAAGCTAATGCCTCAATGGAGATCAGGCGCTGAGGGATGGGGTACAGTTTGTTCAGTGGTTTGTACTGTGGGATGATTTAGAGAAGAGGTAAAAATGTATTTATTTATACAGTTGCGTATTAATAAAATTTATATATGACATTTATAAATATTTATATTATTTATTAAATTCAATACAATTATTTTATTAAGTTATTATTATTAATTTGTTTATATATTGTCTTTGGGTAAAAATGTAAAAAATATGTATTTATTATTTTATTTATTTTATTATTATTATTATTATTATTTATTTGTTTTTTGTAATATTTTCCATGGACAAAAATGCTAATAAATATTTCTTTATAACATATATGAATATTTATATTATTTATAGAATTCAATAAAATTATATAAACATATTTATTATTATTTACTTATTTATTTGTTTTTTTTATATTGTCTTTGCTAATGCTAAAAAAATATTCATTTATAACATATAAAAATGTTATTTATAGAACTCTATAAAATTATATAAACATATTTATTATTATTTATTTATTAGTTTTTTTTAGATTTTCTTTAGACAAAAATGCTACAAATACTTATTTATAACATATATAAATATTTATATTATTTATAAAATTCAATAAAATTATATAAACATATTTATTATTACTATTATTTATTTGTTTGTTTTTTATTTTCTTTGTACATAAATGCTAAAAAAAATGTATTTATAACATAATTATTTATATAATTAAATAAAATTATATAAACATACTACTACTACGACTACTACTTCTAATAATAATAATAATAACAACATATATTTTTTAAGATTTTCTTTAGACAAAAATGCTAAATAGTATATCAGTATTGTTTTTTTTATCTGTTTAAATACCAGTATTACTTAATTACAATTAAAACTTAATAAAAAAATTAATATAAACATACATAATTAGCATTTACATTCTAATCTAAAATACGCAGTAAAATCTACAGTTAAAATGATACTATAGATTAATAATAATTATAATAATATTTATAATATTAATAATAATAATAATAATGTTTACATAAACATAAAAAAATCTGAAAATGTATATTATATGTATTATTATATTTTATTGACAGAAAAATTTAACTGTATCGCTATCAACCAATATAATGTTTAAATACCAGTAATATTTAACTACAATTGAAATATCATTAAAACATTTAAAAAATCTAATTTATAATTTAAATGTCCAATTTAAAATATATGATTTTATTCTATATGCAAAAGTATGATACAAATCTTGATTCATCTAAAATATAAAAAAATATGAATGTTTTTAACAATCATATATGATACTATATGTTAATGTAAATCTAATTCTAATTCTTCTTCTTTTTATTATTATTATTATTGTTATTTTTATTATTTTTATTATGATGATATGCACTGTTGTTGTTGTAAAACATATGCTGGATAAGCTGGCGGTTCATTCTGCTGTGGTGACCCCTGATAAATCAGGGACTAAGCTGAAGGAGAAAGAATGAATGAATGAATATAATAGTTGGGCACTAATATAGCATAATTAATAGTCATTTACCT
The DNA here is from genome assembly GCA_903798115.1 of Danio jaintianensis. Lineage (NCBI taxonomy): Eukaryota > Metazoa > Chordata > Actinopteri > Cypriniformes > Danionidae > Danio > Danio jaintianensis. Next base: position 36,637,612 of record CAIGQV010017386.1, read on the forward strand.
CAAAAAATTGTTCACAAAATGAATAAATATTAAAACTATTTTATGAAAAAATTGTTTCTATCAGGTTTAAATTGATAAAAATACAGCTGAATTATTAGCCCTCCTGAATTTTTAGCCCCCCTGTATATTTTTCCCCCAATTTCTGTTTAACGGAGAGAAGATGTTTTCAACACATTTCTAAACATAATAGTTTTAATAACTCATTTCTAATAGCTGATTTCTTTTATCTTTGCCATGATGACAGCACATAATATTTGACTAGATATTTTTCAAGATACTAGTATTCAGCTTAAAGTGACATTTAAAGGCTTAACTAGGTTAATTAGGCAAGTTTGGGTAACTAGGCAATCATTATATGGCGATAGTTTGTTCTGTGGACAATTTTATTAATAAATTAGATGTAAATAAATACATACATACATTTGATTCACTGAAGCTTGTATTACACAAACTAACATTACCAAAAAAACTATGCATCCAGGCCTCCTTCAGATGCTTTGAAGGTCCATAATGGAGCTCCAGCTGTAAATTGATCATCATAAATGTTGACACTAATGGATCACATTGTATGAGCGCCGCATTTTTTTCTAGCCAGGTGTAATTATGAACGAGACCCATATGGCAGTGTTTCATATCGATGTCATATCGTCCTTACAATCTTTAAAGTCACAGAAAGCATCTATCAGTGGACGTCAGTCAGGGGTGGAGGCCATGTTTAATTGTAGATTACCGTGGCAGAGATGAGCAGTGAATCTTCGAGGACAGAGGATTTGTCAGATGTTTTTGTGAATGGGGAATTTTTATAAACCTGATAAAAAAAAAAAATACATATACAGTTGAAGTCAGGATTATTCGTCCTCCTGTGAATTTTCTTTTTCAAATATTTCCCAAATGATGTTTACCAGATTCAGGAATTTTTCACAGTATTTCCTATAATATTTTTTCTTCTGGAGAAAGTATCATTTGTTTTATTTTTTTAACACCATTTTAAAGTCAATATTATTAGCCTCCTTAAGCAATATTTGTTTTGGACTGTCCACAGAACAAACCACTGTTATACAATGACTTGCCTAATTAACCTAACTTTAACCTAATTAACCTAGTTAAGCCTTTAAATGTCACTTTAAGCTGAATACTAGCATCTTGAATAATATTTAGTCAAATATTATGTGCTGTCATCATGGCAAAGAGAAAAGAAATCAGTTATTAGAAATGAGTTATTAAAACTATTATGTTTAGAAATGTGTTGAAAAAAATCTTCTTTCCCTTAAAAATTGGGGGGAAATATTTCTAATAATTCTGACTTTTAACAGCATATTTATATAATCTATTATTTTAATTACTGATATTATTATTTAAGATACAGATCAGAGAAAACTATTTCTCACTATTAAAGGGCTGACCCCCCCATACATCTTGTTTTGACGTCCTTCAAACATTAATTAAAGGGTCAATCCCCCCCAAAACGACCCTGTAATTCGCACTCTGCATGGATGTTGGCTTTGCAGGGCCTTCAAGTTAACTTAAAGACCTAAATCCATTCACTTGGGATTATATTTGAAAACCCCGGCGTCGGCGGCAGAACAGCTTTACTGTCCACTGTAAAATCTGCAGCTTTTATCTTAAAATGTTCACACAAAATGTTTCTTGACTGAAGAAGAAGGTTTTAAGAAGGTGTTTATGCTTCGGAAATTTCCATTGTGGCTTCACATGTACATGCCGTTGTCAACTTCAGAGCTGGTTTGAGGAATCGAGTTCATTTTGGCGACCGGGAGTTCATTTTGAATGCTAAATCCTCTGCTGGTAGCATACTGGAGACCTCAAAGCCACAATTTGGACAGCTAATCTGCTTTAACGCCTGAATGTTTTTTTCCAGGGGGAGACACGGACGGGGAGTGAGCACACACTGCAAATTTAATGCCCCGAATCCACAGAGTTTTCTGACTTTTAGTTTTTTTTCTGGTGTCAATTGAGCAGTGAGGATATTAACCAGGGGGGTCCTGAAATCCAATTTGCTGCTTTAAAACCTTTTAAAATGGATTTTTTTATATTATCATCTGTTATATCTAACAACAGTGTCTCCCGATTGAGAACCATCCAAAAGAAAGTAAGTTAATAAAATTAATCAGAGAGTTCATATTCAAGTAAATGATTCAGTGATCACATAAATGATTCATTTGAATCCTTTAGAAAAGTCTGTCTCTTTTTAATGTAATAAAGGATAAAGTTGAATATAATAGTTTAAATATCAGTGTTACTTGATTTGGGCGACATGGTAGCTCAGTGGTTAGCACTGTCGCCTCACAGCAAGAAGGTCGCTGGTTCGAGTCCAGGCTGAGTCAGTTGGCGTTTCTGTGTGGAGTTTGCATGTTCTCCCCGTGTTCGCGTGGGTTTCCTCCGGGTGCTCCGGTTTCCCCCACAGTCCAAACACATGCGCTATAGGTGAATAGAAGAAACTAAACTGTGTGTGTGTGTGTGTGTGAATGTGAGAGTGTATTGATGTCTCCCAGTACTGGGTTGCAGCTGGAAGGGCATCCGCTGTGTAAAGCATATGCTGGATAAGTTGGCGGTTCATTGGCGACCATTCATTGGCTGTGGCGACCGCTGATGAATAAACGGACTAAGCCGAAGAAAAATGAATGAATGAATGTTACTCGATTTGTATGAAAAAGTAATAACTGAAGCAATTCAGAGCTTCAACACTGATAAACCACAATCAAAATGAACAGGATTTATGAAGACATTGAAACAATATTGCAAAATTGACGCTTCTAATGTTGAATATTATATACAAAATAAAAACGTAAATTCTTTTTTGGACACTGTTATTATCTTTAATGCAATTGTATTTGTATGTGTGGTAATTATCCTTTATAGTTTTACTGTATGCAACTTTATGAGATCTATATTTTTTAACACTGTTATTATCTTTAATAGTTTTAGTGTATACTGTATGCAATTTTATGTGTATTTTAGATTTGTACAATAGGCTGAAAGATGCTAATGGTCTAATCCAATTCAATGCTTTATGCTAAGCTAAGCTAAAGGTGCTCCCGCCAGACACAAAGATCAGCTGAATGGATTCAAAAATTATAAAACTCGACTGTTTAACTCTAAAGGACTTGTAAAATGAACCTCTTTTTCTTTTTAAGTGGGATCTTTTTTTAAGAATGCGCATGTAAACGCACTGACAGCTAACACCAAATGGTTGTAAATAGATTAACCACAACACATTACAATTTTAAAAAATGCTTAATTTAAATGTTGATTCGATTAGCAAAAAAGGAGAGAATTTAACAGTGCTTCAACCTTAATCCATGAAAAATGAGAAATTAGATTCGACTAGTTAGCTAGCAAATTCCAAATCTGTGGTTGATGCTAGAAGGGATACAGCTGCGGACGGAAGTTAACAATAATTTTTTATATTATATATTAAATTACCCATTAATTGTATTTTATAAATGTCTACCTCAACCCTAAACATTAATTTCTTCATTTTCCTTCGGCTTAGTCCCTTATTTATCAGGGGTCGCCACAGCGGAATGAACCGCCAACTATTTCAGCATATGTTTTACGCAGCGGATGCCCTTCCAGCCGCAACCCAGTACTGGGAAACACCCATACACTCTCCTTTACACACTCATACAGTACGGCCAATTTAGATCACCCAATTCCCCTATAGCGCATGTGTTTGGACTGTGGGGGAAACCGGAGCACCCAGAGGAAACCCACGCCAACACGGGGAGAAACTCCACACAGAAACAACCCTAAACAGTAATATAAAAAGGAATTATTAACCATTCATGAATTAAAAATCATTATTGTTGTACAGTAATTGTATTGTTGTACTAATATAAATAATTATCGTTAACTTAACTTAAAAACTTATCGGTAACTTAAAAAGTTCAAAAGTATCTGTTTACTTCCAGGCTATGATGCACAACACCAACAACTGTCGTGCTAGCTCTCTCAGTTTGACATCATTGGGTTCGACTAGCTAGCTAGAAAATTCCAAATCTACGTCACCAAGCACTACACTGAAAAAAACCAAATTATTCATTGGATTTTGTAAATTTTGCAAACAATTTATATGGGGCTGAATTTAAACAACCAAATAAAGCTGAACATTACTTGATTTAATTTGTTTGTTTTAAATTCAGCCCATATACATTTTTTTGCAACCACTTACCTTCAAAAAAACATTAGTAAATCCAATGAATCATTTTTTTCGGTGCAAAAAACCCCCCCAAAAAGGTCCAAAAGTATCTGTTTACTTCCAGGTCATGATGCACTACGCCAACAACAAGCCTAGCTCTCTCCAGCTAATACAGACCTCCTCGGCCCACAAACGCAGGCTCTGAGAGACTCTTGTCCTTCCAGCTTACCGGCTTTGCCCCGGTCACAGCCAGACAATAGCTCTAAACGTGAGGCTGAGAATGATTTGTTGGTGACTTGACCTTTCCAGCACTTCAGAGGGGCTCTTTTAGAGACAGAGAGAAAGAGAGAGAGAGAGAGAAGGCTATCTGTGCGGCGCGGCGGCTTAGCGGAGAGCTGTTTGGCTGCTATCTGGATCAGATAAAGATCCCCCAGTATTCAGGACGGCACAGCCTGGGGAGAGAGAGACGCCGCCGGGGGCCAAGAGAGGTTCCTGCTGCCAGACGGAGACTGAAATAATGCTACCAGCTAGCGCTGAACAGAGGACACACACGCTTGTGTTGCGTGGTGATAAATCTTCTTCTTTGCTCGGACTGTGTTTGCGCGTGAGAGAAACAAGATGTTGGTCGCATTGATTTGCAATCTATAAGCATTGATCGGATGCAACCGACTTGATGTTTACCCAAGCAAAACACACATATGTCGCTTGTCATGTATTGTTGTTTTCAGATTAGGGCTGCAGGATACTGGAAATATATGTGATGTTGAGTATTGTGATAACGATGTTTATGATGTAACATTTCACTTTAAAATGCTATTTTTAGGCGAGAAGGTGGCTCAGTGGTTCGCACTGTCGCCTCAATTCAATTCAATTCAATTCATCTTTATTTCTATAGCGCTTTTACAATGTAGATTGTGTCAAAGCAGCTTCACATAGAAGATTATAGTGAATTGGAATGGTGTCCGTTCAGTTTTTAGAGTTTAAGTTCAGTTCAGTGTGGTTTAATTTTCACTGCTGAGAGTCCAAACACTGAAGAGCAAATCCATCGATGCGCAGCTCTACAGGTCCCGAACCATGCAAGCCAGTGGCGACAGCGGCGAGGAACGAACTTCACCAATTTGCGAAAGTGAAGGAAAAAAAAAAAACCTCGAGAGAAACCAGGCTCAGTAGGGCACGACCATTTCTCCTATGGCCAAGCGTCTTGTGCAGAGCTGCAGTCTAGGCGCCGGAGGCTGGTGAACGCTGGACGACAGAGAAGACTCGTCTTTCACTGGGGTCCCACTGGAATCAGTCCTTTTCTCTCCACTCCTCCATGACCACCACAGCAGCTCCTCAGGATACGGCCTGGTCTTGGATTATGGAAACCTTGGGGTCATCTCTTCACAGGTCTTGGTTTGCATTAGTGGCACTGCATAGTCTCTGGGGGCCTCGGGATGAGTATCCCCAGGTGGAAATAGAGAATAAAGAGAATAATTAGCGTAGCTGCTGTTCATAGTGTATATAAACGAGATGCAAAAACCTGCGTGGAGCAGATTCATGCATCATACCGTTATGCAATGCATTGAGTGTATGCTTTACTAAAAAGATAGGTCTCTAATCTAGTTTTGAACTGAGAGAGTGTGTCTGAGCCTCGAACATTATCAGGAAGGCTATTCCAGAGTTTAGGAGCCATAAATGAAAAGGCTCGACCACCTTTACTCGACTTTGCTATTCTAGGTACTACCAGCAGCCCTGAGTTTTGAGATCTTAAAGAGCGGGTTGGATTGTAGCGAGACAGAAGGTCGGTTAGATAAACAGGTGCTAGATTATTTAAAGCTTTATAGGTAAGAAGCAATATTTTATAATCAATACGGAACTTAACAGGCAGCCAGTGTAAGGAAGATAAAATTGGGGTGATATGATCATATTTTCTAGACCTGGTAAGAACTCTGGCAGCTGCATTTTGTACTAACTGAAGTTTAATAATAGAGGATGCTGGGCAGCCTCACAGCAAGAAGGTCGCTGGTTCGAGTCCCGGCTGGGCCAGTTGGCGTTTCCGTATGGAGTTTGCATGTTCTCCCCGTGTTGGCATGAGTTTCCTCCGGGTGCTCCGGTTTCGCCCTCAGTCCAAAGATATGCACTATAGGTGAATTGGTTACACTAAATTTGCCATAGTGTATGTCTGGGAATGAGTGTGTATGGATGTTTCCCAGTACTGTTTTGTAGCTGGAAGGGCATCCGCTGTGTAAAACATATGCTGGATAAATTGGCAGTTCATTCCGCTGTGTCGACCCCAGATTAATAAAGGGACTAAAGGCTGATTTATACTTCTGCGTCAAGCGCACGTGTATACTCTGGCGCAGACTGCGCATAGCCCTCGCCGTGGCTATCGCTGACGCGTAACTCTCAAAAAATTTAACTACACGTCGCAACGACACGTAGCGCAAGCTCTGTGATTGGTCGGCTTGGTAGCGCTGACGAGTGTGGGCGGTGCTGAGGGCCGCGCGAGCCCGATGGAGTGAGTGTTTACGAGTGTCGAGTCCCGTGAAGGAGCTCCAGATGGAAAGTTTTGTTTTGTGTTTACCTTATGATTAAAGTTGCTGCATGTCTGCCGGTTCCCGCCTCAAAATGAGCGAGTTTTAGCTACTTGTACATTAAGGTAGCATTCAGTAAAAACAAAACACCAGCGAAGAAACTCGACACAGAGGAACATAAAAACCTACTGCCAGCTAGTGTTTCGGAAGTGTTATTGCAGAGCAACACAAACAGTGCGCAGAAGTATAAATGCACGACTACGCGCAAGGCAGGCGCCGTGGGTCACACCGTTCACTCGATGCAGAAGTATAAAGCAGGCTTAAGCTGAAGAGTATTGAATGAATGAATGAATGAATGCTATTTTTAATAGCTAGGTCTCGTGAAGTGCTTTGAAATGTGCATCATTTATTCGATGTTTGACATAATATGAACTGAAAAATGAAGAGAGGGCGGGGCATATAGTAGCCCCTCCCCTTAAAAAAAACAGCCAATAGCATTTTGTTTTTATCACAGCTCTGCCAGTGAGAGTGGTTGAGCTCAAGCTCATCAAATGAAAAGCAAATAAGAAGAAAGAGGCGGGGCATGTCAAATACTAGAGAGCATTTGATTGGTCAGAAGATCTGATGAGAAACTGAAGCTTTGGATGTTTATATCGGTTTTATATTTCCTAAAATTTTGTCTAAATTTTGTCACTGTTTTAGGGCGCACTAGCTAGTAGACATGCTTAAAAGTAACAGACTGAAACTAACATCTCATTTTTTTTATTATTATTATTTTATTAATTTAATGACATTAAAATAAACAGGTAAAAGATATTCTTCAGATCTAATTAATTCTAATTCTGACAAAAAAAAAAACTGTCAAGGTGCAAAAAATTTGTCTTTAAAACACTCTGAATGAGTGAAAACCTCGGCAGATATTCTGCATCTGATTGGCTGTTTTCCTCTCTCGTCTCGACTCCCGCCATTAGTGTATACTATTATTGCGATAATGATAAGTTTGCGATATATTGTGCAGCCCTAGTTCAGATAGACACTTTTAATGTCTTTTAGTGATTAATAGGGGTGGAAATCGCCAGAATAACCACAATATCAGGATACTAGGCTTATGATGCCTCAGGTTTTCTTGTAATTAATTGCTGAAGCTTTTGATACTATATATGGTATTATCGTGACCTAGGCTGCAAAAAAATACACATTTTTACAGGTTTAATGTAAAAAAAAATACTTAGTGTATTGCTTTATTGTATATACATGGTCGGAGTAAACAAATTCATTCATTCATTTTCCTTCAGCTTAGTCCCTGTATTCATCAGGGGTCGCCACAGCGGAATGAACCGCCAACTTATCCAGCATATGTTTTACACAGCAGATGCCCTTCCAGCTGCAACCCAGTTCTGGGAAACATGTATACACACTCATACACTACGGCCAATTTAGTTTATTCAATTCACCAATAGTACATGTGTTTGGACTGTGGGGGAAACCGGAGCACCTGGAGGAAACCCAGCCGGGACTTGAACCAGCGACCTTCTTGCTGTGAAGTAAACAAATGTTTCAACCAAATTAAAAGAAAAGTCAAGCTTTAAATTGAAAAATTATCAAAATATAGGGGGTATAGGGGCATTTTCGGATACAGCCAGTGTTTTAGCTTCCACCAAGTATTTGAGTTTGTATTCTGAATTCATCCTTTCTAATTGTAGTCTTTGTGCTTCTGAAAACAGTTTGGGATGTTTAGATCTTTTCTGAAACTCACACAGAGCGAGAATACTGGTATCTTTTTCTCAGGAGAAACATCAGTAGGAAACTTCAGCCGTCTCAACGGGGGATTTCACACCGGGTAGTTATAGGAACTCTGTTATATCCAATAGAATTCTAAACTAATATTGTTCTTTAAATGAACGCTTTATTTATTTTAAATAGGCTCATTTTAGAGTTAAACAGTTGAGTCTTAACTACTTTTAATCCATTTAGCCAATCTCTGGGTCTGGCGGGCGCACTTTTAGCTTAGCTTAGCACAGATCATTGAATTGGATTAGACCATTAGCACAAAATTTGACCTTTCGCTCAAAGATTTCCAATTTAAAGCTTGACTCTTTGCCTGAAAATAGTCCCCAGCTAGATAAATATGTGCTGCATAATACCATTGCACGTGCTTCAGCCATAGCACGGCATCAAAGTTCCTTGATTATTATGAAAGAATGAGAGTATAGTTGCTAGCCATATCAGCCTAGAAAATAGCAATTAGCATTCATTTTCAGTCGATCCTAGTACACAATGTAACTACAGAAGAATCAAGCTTTAAATAAGAACATAATTGAAAGTCAATTTAAAGTGAGATGCTAATGGTCTAATCCGATTCAATGACTTATGCTAAGCTAAGCTAAAAGTGCTCCCGCCAGACCAGTTTTCCTTTAAGCAACAGCACTAAAAAGCAAGCAAAGGAATCATGATTAACAACTGTAATGTTCAATATAAAGATTTTGGCTCATCAAACACAATGTACCAAGGTCTTGAGAGATTTAATCCGTCACTTTTCTTTCCTACGAGGAGTGTTTGTCCTAAAGTGACTCTGTATACACGTGTCTAATTGTTCCGTCAGGTAATGAGGCTAATTTACATTTGTTTTGAATGATTCTGAAGTGATTTATGAGTGGTAATGAAATAAAGAGCGAGACGATAACGGCGCGGAAAGCAACGTGAAGAGGAAACCAAGACAAAAGACACTGAATGGAGAGCACAGAGAGGGAGAGATGCTTCAAACGGAAAAAAGGAGACAAAAGAAGAAAGAAACGAGGCTCTTTGGCAGCCGGTGGCGTCACGGGTTCAATGGAGTTTAAGCAGCGGCTCTGGGAATATTCCTGGATGGAGCGGCACTTCACACATCATGGGAAATTCTCTTCTTCCTCTGCTCAGATTGGATGGCAAGGTCACACTAGCGGACATGAATAAACCTGGTCTGCTTGGAGTCGAGTCGAGCCCAAGTCAAACAGAGAAGAGGCTGGCACACGATTCAACAATGCAATGCGTTAGTTATGCTTGGTAGCACATGCTGGCTGCTACCAATGCTGGAATAAAAGAGGAACAATCCCTGCTGAAGGGCACAGGAGAATATTGTACAGGAGATCCAAAGTGTATTTGTACACACAGGAATTTTTTAAAAGAACAGCTTGTGGACTGAATTAATGGTCATTGTGTATTGTTAGCGCAGCCAAGTCACTCCATTCAGAGGGAAAGTCTGAAGATTGCTTGTCCATGAAAAATTTAATATGGTTGCTAGGAGGTTACTAGGTTGTTCTGCCAAAATAGTCCTTGAAGAAGTGATGGCTGCTTGAAGCTTTGAAACCTTTACGAATCATTAGTTTCAAATCAGTGGTTTCGGAGTGCGTATAAAATTGGCAAGATCTTGTGACTTCAGAAAACGGGGATTCGTTACACTGTAAAAAATTCTTGCAGCCTTAACTTTTTTAGTTGAATCAAATTAACTTTTCTAGTCATCTCAACTTAAATCAATCAAACTGACTAAAAATATTATGTTAAGCTTTGTACAACTTAAAAAATTGAGTTGAAATCTGATTAACTTATCAAATTAAGTTAAAGCAACATGAAAAATATTTGTTGTCTTGACTTTTTTTGTCGTTAAGTTTTTTTTACAGTGTATGTTATTACATTTTTGAAACGTTTCGAAACAGTTAAGGCTCCGATATACTTTGAAAAATGAACTGAAATGACGTAATTTCAAACTAAATATAGCCACACGACTTTTTGAGGCTGTCTCTGCGGTTCGATAGTTAACTTTTGGAGGGGATTTCATTTTGGTCCTAAACATATTTAAGTAACAGTACCATTAGTTCGTGACGACTACACAATCGGTGGATGTGTTCTGGAGCTCCGCCTTCTTTGACGTGCTTCATATCCATGCAGTTCAGAGTCAAACAGGAGAAAAACATCCAGCACAACAACACCAAGTTAGCAACATGAATACACTGGAGGGTCGAGTAGTAGAGCTGGTACAGATTGCATGTCATGATTTTGCCAAGTACGATCCTGGAGTAGCATCTATGTTGATCTTGGAACATCATTTTTTTTCGAAAAAGTAATCCATACCTATTCCCTACCCCTAAACCCAACCATAACTGTAAATTATTCCCAAAATAATAGTTGGATAACAATCACGTAGAAGTGCATAAACCTATCCCTTAATTCTGATTGGCTGATTGGAATGTTGTTCCAGGATCAACATAGATGTTAATCCAGGAACATGTCCTACTTGGTGAAATCAGGATGGCGGGTACACATTAGTGTTGTCAAAAGTAGTGTTCGAGTTCGGTACCAATCAGTACTGACATTTTAAAAACGTCCATTACCCACTAACATTTGGACGCTGTTGAGCGTATACTTAACACCGCTGATTGGCAGAAATGACTGTGATTGGCCGTGAAGGTCATCGGTTCACCAGTTGAGCATTTTAAAGCCGCGTAGATCAGTGGATCCATCAGTGGATTGCTTGTATGTCAGCTCATAGACAAACCAGCTGATCTTCATGGCTTTTAAACGCTCCAGTGCCCGTATATCAGTGTTTGCACTGTGAAAAGTGGTAAAGAATGGTTCACCGACATTAATAACTGTGATGGTTGGGTTTAGGGTTGTTGTAGGTATAGACATTAATAACTGTGATAGTTGGGTTTAGGGTTGTGGTAGGTATAGACGTTAATAACTGTGATGGTTGGGTTTAGGTGTGGAGTAGGTGTAGACTGATTAATAACTAATGTACAGCGCCATCTTGCCGACAACATAGTTTTGACATGTGGGTCTCCATAACTTCAAGTTACACCTCTAACGTACTACAAGTTACGCCCCTTCATGTTACGCCTGTCTTGCAGTCCGCAGACAGACCCTACTCAACAAACCAGGCTTTTTCAGCACATTAAGCTGCTAATGTGTATTTTAAGTCCAAAAAAAGACACACTGCACCTTTAACAGTACATTACAGCAGTATTGCGGACACACAAGTCAAAACATTTATACTTCTTCTCCTCTATTCCATCTGCTACATTTATATTTCATACAGTACATATTTTATAACCGACTACTCTGCCGGTACGCTGTTCCAGGCGGCGGCTGCTGTAATTGGCCAATGTAAAGGCTTGCAGTTCTCTGATTGGCTGACTTCACATTAACGGTGATCTGTATGCTAGTTGGATGGATGGCCCACGCTGACAGACCTCTATTAGACCCCTGTCACTCGCTCTCTGCCGCTCCATCCATCCGTCCGTTCATCCATCTGTTCTCGCCATCCTCCCACCGACATGTACTGTAAAACCATCCTGCTTAAACTAGATTTATATGTTTCTGAAGAAAGCTTGTTGCTGTAAAACTGCCTGTTGCGATGCTACTGTATTGTAGAGTGTTTCTAAGCAGGGTTCCTACATTTAACTGAACCTAAAGCCTCAATAAAATAAAATAAACCTGTCACTTGTTATTTATTAATAATAATTATATATATACACAGTTGAAGTCAGAATTATTAGCCCCCCTGTGTATTTTTTCCCCCAATTTCTGTTAAACTGAAAGATTTTTTTTCAACACATTTCTAATCATTATAGTTTTAATAACTCATCTCTAATAACTGATTTATTTTATCTTTGCCATGATGACAGCACATAATATTTGACTAGATATTTCTCAAGATACTAGTATTCAGCTTAAAGTGACATTTAAAGGCTTAACTAGGTTAATTAGGCAATTGGGCAACAAATATTGCTTAAGGGGGTTAATAATATTGACCTTAAAATGGCTTTAAAAAAATTTTTAAACTGCTTTTATTCTAGCCGATATAAAACAAATAAGACTTTCTCCAGAAGAAAAAATATTATAGGAAATACTGTGAAAAATTCCTGAATCTGTTAAACATCATTTGGGAAATATTTGAAAAAGAAACAAAAATTCACAGGAGGGTGAATAATTGTGACTTCAACTGTAAATATATTATGTAATGGCTGCACAATATATCATTTTAGCATCGATATCATAATGTGCGAATCTGCAATAGTCACATCGCAAATGATTTCAAGTGAATTTAATCCATTTGAACACAATAAATTCAAAGATTAATTGTGTTTATTTATACAATGAAGACTATACCGTGTTATTTTACACTTGATTATCGAATTTCTGTCTTAACACTGTTAACCATAAATCAATTTTTATTTCACTTTTATCTTTGTTCTACTGTTTTCATCTGTAGTTTAATTTATTTTATTTTGTATATTTTATAATTTTGTACAGACCCACTATCCTAAAAAAAGAATCCCAATCAATAAAAAAACGTAAATTATGAATTCTTTCCAAATAGAGTCATCTTGTGAAATTATATTCATATCGCAATATATATATATATCGCAGAAAACCTAAACATTGCAATGTCAGTTTTTCCAATACTGTGCAGCCCTATTATGAAAAATGATGCTAAATAAATACATAAAAATATTGTGTAATAAAATTTCAATTTATATATTTCTATCATATGAAATGGTATATTTAAAACGTATATAAATATTTTATCTTTTAAAAAATATCATACATGGGGAAAAAGCAGCTAAATAAAGATAAAATAATAAAAATAAAAACAAAATTCCAATTCGTAAACATAGGGACTTCTTTATTTTATTATATGAAATATGTAAAATAATTAATCTTTTAGGGCGGCCCGGTGGCGCAGTGGGTAGCGCTGTCGCCTCACAGCAAGAAGGTAGCTAGTTCGAGCCTCGGCTGGGTCAGTTGGCATTTCTGTGTCGAGTTTGCATGTTCTCCCCGTGTTCACGTGGGTTTCCTCCGGGTGCTCTGGTTTCCCCCACAAGTCCAAAGACATGCGCTATAAGTGAACTGGGTAAGCTAAATTGTCCGTAGTGTGTGTATGAGAGTGCATGGGTGTTTCCCAGTGATGGGTTGCAGCTGGAAGGGCCTCCGCTGTGTAAAACATATGCTGGATAAGTTGGCGGTTCATTCAGCTGTGGCGACCCCTGATTAATAAAGGGACTAAGCCAAAAAGAAAATGAATGAATTAATTAATCTTTTAGGGCTGCTATATTTATTTTATTGCATGAAAAATTATCTATCTATCTATCTATATAAAAAATAATAATATTATTTTTATTTTTTTATTTAATATATTGCAATTTTAAAAAAATGGTCTTAATAGTTAGTATTTTATATAAAAGACAATACATTGGAAATCAGTGATATAGTGATAATATTTTTGTAGCGTCAAAAAAATTAACATATATTATATAGTATGAATCCGAGTGCATTGTGGGTTTGAATGACCGTACTATACATAAAATTAAAATGATCAACACCATAAAAATCCAAGTTGCAAAGCAAAACAACCTCATTCTCAACCTGCGTAGCATCTGTAACTGCTCCTAAAATTGATGCTTGGTTAATAAATACAGCAACTAAAATGAATCACTGGTATCTTCCACATACATTCGTTCTCTCTCTAGTTGTCTCCATCTTGCTACTCTCTCCTCCTGTAAGATTTATCCTCGGCCCATATGTGTCACTTCTATCCCTGAAGTGCTCCATCCCTCCCGCTTCTTCTCTCTCTTTCTCTCTCTAAGCGGTTTTATGGCTGCGTGTGAGCTGTGCGGAGAGCATTAGATGTCTGCGATGCTGTAAACAGCGCAGGCTCCACTTCGGGAAGAAAGAAAGAAGGAAGGAAAAAGTGGAGCAGCCACCTGATAACAGGCCGCCTTCGAGGAATCGCTTCCATCTTAGTTAACCTGTGATGTCTTTTTGCCTTCACAATGCTGTCTAGGTAGTGAGTGCTTGAGATCCTCCTCTTTCTCTCTCTCTCTCTCTCTTTCTCTCTCCTCAAGGATTTAGAGACTCCCAGAAGCAGGATCAGCTGTGGAGGAACTGACGGAGATATTGTGAAATGCAAATAGGAGAATGGATTAAATATTTAAACGCAATATATTACAGCATGTACATATTTCATGGGTGTGTACAGGTTGTGACGGTACATCACAAACAGAAGCTGTGGTTCTAAAAATAGCCACTAAACTATAATTTTCATGTACCATAGAAATGATTCGTCAATTCCCGAACAACCACATAGCAATGCTTTAACAATCCCCCACAACAATCTAACAACAACCTAACTACAACCTAGCAACAACCTAAAAACCACATAATGCATTAATAATCACCCACAACAACCTAACAACATAGCAACAACCTACAAACCACATAACTATGCTTTAATAAACCCCCACAACAACCTTACAACAACCTAGCAACAACCTAAAAACCATGTAACAATCCTTTAATAATCAAATCACCCACAACAACATAGCAACAACTTAAAAACCACATAACAATGCTTTAATAAATCGCACACAACAACCTAATAACAATATAGCAACAACCTAAAAGTCACATAACCACAATTTAATAATCACTCACAACATAGCAACAACCTAAAAACCACATAACAATGCTTTAATAAATCACCCACAACAACCTAACAACAACATAGCAACAACCTAAAAACCA